>MU690756.1:126948-166503 GCA_026770625.1 Nicotiana glauca
TGAGTGGGAGAGTACCTCAGGGGTGCTTCTGGGATAATGTATGGAGCCAGAAAGAAGAATTCTTCTTTGGCCATTAATGATAATGGCCTTCTTATCATAAGTGACACTGCAACAAATCAACTGAGCTACTATTAGCAAGGAAATGGTATAAACTATGAAGAACTTGGAAACTGAGCTTGTCTCCATCTTTGTCTATTCAATCTATAGAGGAGGAAAGTTTCTATTTTTGGAAATAAAGCTGAGAAGAAACGGTGGAATAACACGAATCAGGAATGGTAATCAGCAATGGCAACTACTATATATGGTGCTGTTTGGATTCTTCTTGCCATTAATGCAGTTTCCTCAAGTCCTATGTTGGTAATAGTAAGTATAGGTAATTTCAATTTCATGTGCATGTTGTCCAAGACATAATAGAAAAACACTGTCAAAAAATACAAATTTATCTAGTATTTCAATTTTCAACTAATGGCAAGGCGGGTATAACTAAATTAAACTAATACCCAGTTACTACAACTGTATATTGACAAATATCGAAATGTTCTTTTAGGAGTCTAGAAATGTGAAAAAGAAGTGGCTGGTACTTCAAAATCTGAATTATGCGATAAATAAACTTTGTTATCACTCTTTTTTATAATATTGTATCGTACATAATGACTACAGTAGATATGAACCATAATCTTTTACTTGTCCATTTTATAGTTAATTTTATTCATGTTCATTGAACTTTTGTGTTTGTCAACCAAAAGTCACTTTTTTTTTTTTTTGTTACGTGCATATCATTCAACTTTGCATTCATTACACAAAAATTACTTTTCTTTCTTTTGTTGCACAAAAATTATTTTACGTTACTCTAGTTATTACAAAAATCATATTTTTATTTGAAAAGTTTATTATGCCCTTGATATTATATAAACCTTCATATTTATGTAATACCTACTATATGATATACTATATAATATATTTTTAACTACGTATTTTATTTATTATTTTTATAATATATTCGTATATTTAATCTTTTTTAACGTTAATTTTCAAAATATATTAGTAGTGTTATTAAATTTATCAGTAACTTTAATATATATTAGTAGAGAAATATATCGGCAAGTACATTTCCGTGAGAAAATTCGCTGGTAAAGAAACAAAGAAAATGAAGAACAAATCATATGTTAATATGAAGGAAAATCCCTCTGACTACATGCGAATTTAGCTGGGGATATTTTTTTGAGAATTTACTTAGGCAATTGGTTATTTGGGAAATTATACTACCAGAAATTCGGAAAACCATCCAAAAATATCGACCAAAGTTGGTCGATAATGGCCAATAACCGTCCAAAACGCGACCATTAACGTGTGGTCGGTATTTTGAAGGTCGGAAGGGCATACCGACCAAAGTTGGTCGGAAATTACCGACCAACTTTGATCGGTCAATTAAATTCAAAAAAAATTGCTGAAAAAAGTTATTTTTTAATGTTACTAATATATTTTGAAAATTAAAGTTAAGAAAAATTTAAATATACGAATATATTATAAAAAAAATAGTCAAAAATATATTATATAGTATATAATGTAGAAGGTATAACATAAATATGAAGGTTTATATAATATCAGTGGCATAATAGACTTTTCAAGTAAAAATGTGACTTTTGTGATAACTAGAGCAAAGTAAAATGATTTTTGTGTAATAAAAAAAGTGACTATTCTGTAACGAACACAAAGTTGTATGATTTTTACGCAACAAAAAAATAAAAGTGACTTTTGGGTAACAAGCATTAAAGTTCAATGACCATAGATAAAATTATCTCTCCATTTTAGCATATCAAGAGAAAAATACTTTTTTCTTCTTGTTTTACCTTTATCATTTACTACTCATTCCCCAAATTATTTTTCAAGACTTTTTGAATAATGATATATTATGTAAAATAAATATGTTTTCTTTTTTGTTTTTTAAATGGAGTGCAAAGTTTATTATAGACAAGTGGGAGTAATTCAAAATAATTTAAACGAAATCAAGGGCCTCGGGGCAAAGGAGATCTCGAGATTTATCAAACTCCTGCGTCTGAAATGTAACCTCCTTTTTTAACTTTTTGCCTCTTTTTAGTTTGTCAAATGTCATCTTTAACTGAAAAAAGGTCATCTTTAAACTTCAGTGCTTATTATTATATCAATGAAATATAAGAAACGGCAGTCTATATGCTAGTCTCAATCAGACGTGAGTCGTGATATTAATTAAGCCGAGTAATTGTATGGTTTGAATGTTTGGAGGGGACAAGACCGTTTTGTTAGATAAGTTCCGCCATCACACTGTTAAAAAAAATATGGAGAATAGTTTTTAGCTTGAGTTTGTTACTGTATAACAATAATAATATATATAGTGTATTTTATTCCTACTTCCGGTCTTAGGAGGGTAATGTGTACGCATATCTTACTTCTATCTTGTGAAGGTAAAGAACTTATTTTCGATTGACCCTCGACTCAATAAAAAAAAAAATCACCGTCGTTATGACAAAGAATTACGAAAGAGAAACATTAACAACAACCAAAACCTTAAATAAATCCAAAACAAAGAAAATATCGAGTATTAATAGCAATCGAAAAATGAGAACACGAGGATAACACCTAGTACTACCGCTATGAGAAGAAGTATAGGTTTGGAAAGGAAAATATGCTCGACAACTAACTAACCTACTATCCTAATCCTCGGTCTCTATGACACACCCTCTTATCAGGGATGAGTTTATCACGCCTAACTCTAGTTTTAAAGGGGATAAGCGACCACTACAAATATATTCTTGTCTAAAAGTCCGTAGTCGAATCCCACATAAAACTAAGGTTTAGCTACAATTGTTCAATATAGCTAAGAATTACAAGTTCAAATTATTTCCTAGCTATAAAATTGTAATTTTCATTTTAAACTAATTAATTAACATATACTAAAAGCAGTAAAATAATCAATTAACAAGAGTTAGGGTTGGAGACAAGATTAAAGAGGCCTAGAGTTATGATTTCCCCAATTGTCGGAATCCTTCTCACTAAGTCTCCTATAATTTCGCTTAAGTATTCTTTATCGATCGTGAGTACTCGGGTGTCGTAATTCTTTTCCGAGCAACTACTACAATTTACTAGAAGTATTCTTCCGAACTAAGCTAGCTGATACTAATTCACCGCTCACTAAGATCACACAAAGGTTTCGTTATTTCTAATCCTACCTTTAAACCCTTCGTATTTGTTTCCTCATATAGATTAGAGGTGATGTTGTTCAACAACTACCTAAATATGTACCCTTTCCCGAGCAATACATAACAAATAGGCACAGTCAATTGAGAGCTCTTCAATCAACTGAAATAAGCATGTAGTTAAACAAGTTGAGAAATTCAAAGGCTCAATTATGTTTTAGGATGTATTTATGTATACGGTGAAATTGGAGGGTCCAATTTCCTCGTCATCAAGGCACCTTAGAAGA
Source organism: Nicotiana glauca (assembly GCA_026770625.1). Taxonomy (NCBI): domain Eukaryota; kingdom Viridiplantae; phylum Streptophyta; class Magnoliopsida; order Solanales; family Solanaceae; genus Nicotiana; species Nicotiana glauca. The sequence goes on from MU690756.1 coordinate 130,409, forward strand.
TCGTCTCGAAGCCTCGAAGCTACAAGGCTACGGTCGAGTTCCCTTTCTCAAGGTTTGTCGATGCCCGACCTTGGGACAATATTGATTACGGCTATGGTAGAAATGGAGCGCAAGGCTAAGAATGATAGAGCCTAGCGGGATACTCTAAACCCGAATCAGGGTATCATATCTAGCTGTCTTATCTCCGTATCTTTGTAAGTAATGTATTTTGTACTATGTTAGGATTCCCCTCCTATATAAAGGGAATCCTTGTCATTTTTTAAGCTCTTTGTTGCTTCAATTACTCCACACGAAATAAACAAGAACATTCTCTCTACTCTCATTTATTATCTCCATTGGTGTTCTTCATTTATAGCTTATCATTGGCCATAAAGAGCCTTCATTAATTATCTAATAAATGTTATCCCTACTCCGATCGCCCTCGACAACTCACAGTCGAACCCTGGAATCGACCCCGAGGCCTCTGAATCGACAAGTTCTAGGCCTCAATTATCAGTGCATCGGTTTGATTATCACTCTATCTTTAACTCTTATTTCATTTCTAGATCTCAGATACACAACATCAACTGCTTAACAACTAGCATAAAAATAGATCACATATTTTTAGAGTCCCATCAACAAATTTAATTGTTATTACCATTTTCACGGTGAACATTTTGGCGCCCACCGTGGGGCTAAAAATAATAGTGATTATTTTCTTGCTGGTTTCATTACACTATGCAAGTTATCTTTCACACCTTTTCTTGTCCAAGATCTTACAATTTCAGGTCGAAATGTTTAGCTCCGTAAATAGAGTTGAAAATGACAATCTTGAAAACCATGGAAAGAACGATGTGGCTGCTCCAGATGTTGGTGTGCCACCACGAAACCTCGAGAATGCGCCAGGAAAAATTTCGGTGGATGTAGGTTCACGCGACGCCCAGCATGTCGATATAAGCTCACATACCAACAGGAGAATACACCAAGGATACCTACAAAAATCTCAGAAAACCCCCACCAGGGAAGAACGGGAGGTCATCCTTCATGTTATTTTTGAAATGTTGCAGCCAGTAGGCTATCGCTCAGCCGCAAAGCCACCAGAAAACTCCTAGCACAATAGCACTGGGGACAGATCCCCCGGCCGAGCAGGTACCGGAGAGATCGTGCAATAACGGGTCGATAGCCGATCTTGCCATAGTAAAAATGCTCGGGGACCTCATCAGAAGGATCGAATCGGTCGAGGAAATGATAGAAGCCAACAATAAGAAGTTCGAGACTTACAACTCCAGGGTCGACCAAATTCCAAGAGCGCCTCCAATCCTGAAAGGTATGGACTCGAAGAAGTTCGTGCAAAAGTCGTTCCCACAGGAAACGGCCCCGAAATGCATTTTGAAGAAGTTCAGAATGCCAGAACTTCAAAAATACAACGGTACCTCGGACCCAAACGAGCATGTTACCCCCTACACCCGTGCAGTAAAGGGTAACGACCTGAAGGACGATGAGATCGAGTCCGTCCTGCTGAAAATGTTCGGAGAAACACTTTCCAAAGGGGAAATGATATGGTATCATAACTTTCCCCCAAAATCTATAGACTCGTTTGCCATGCTGGTAGTTTCCTTCAAAAAGGCACATGCCAGGGCCATCAAGGTGGCCACGAGGAAATCCAACGTCTTTAAAATCAAGCAAAGGGAGAACGAGATGTTGCAAGAATTTGTATCTCGCTTTCAAATGGAAACGAATGGAACTATCATCAGTCTCTGATGACCGGGAAGTGCAGGCCTTCACTCAAGGCCTGAATGAGCCAAGCTCGGTGGCTTCGAGGTAGCTGAAAGAGAATCTGGTCGAGTATCCCGCCGTGACCTGGTCAGACGTCCACAACCGATACTAGTCAAAAATCAGGGTCGAAGATGACCAGCTGGAGCCCCCTCGGGCTTAGTATACCCAAGCAGGCTTTTAGCGAAGGAGACAAAGCCAAACAAAGAAAAGTATCAACCATACACCGAAGACAGGAGGAACACCCCGAGGCGCAACCCACCTCATAATGATCGAAGGGTAGACTGAGGACAGATTCCTTAGGGATCGATCAACAGAGCCGGGTTCGATAGAAATGCGAGGCCAACTGAAGCACCTCGCTTATCGGAATACAACTTCAACGTCGATGTATCGAACATCGTATTCGCCGTCAACAAAATCAGAGACGCCAGATGGCCCAGGCCTATACAGTCGGATCTTTCCCAAAGGAATCATAACTTAGTATGTGAATTTCACAGCACGCACGGCCATAGGACCGAGGATTGCTACCAGATCCGAGAGGAAGTAGCCAGTACTCAATAAAGGTCACTTTAGAGAATTCTTAAGCGACCGGGCCAAAAATCAGTTCCGGGAAAGAGAGGTGGCCAAGAAGAACGAAACGAACGAGCCACAACATGTTATCCACATAATATTGGGAGGCGTCGATGCTCCCCAGGAACCCGTGATGAGAAGGACAAAAATATCCATCACCAGATAAAAATGAACTCGGGTATACATACCCGAAGATGCCCTCACATTCAGCGAAGAGGACACCGAGACCTTTTCTCAACCTCATAATGAGGCACTGGTAATCTATTTCCCCGTGAATACATTTCAAATAAAACGTGTACTCGAGGACACAAGTAGCTCGACCAACAATATCAGGTCGAGGGTAATAGAGCAGCTCGTACTGCTTGACCAAATTGTGCCTGCCACTCGAGTTCTCAAGGGATTCAACATGGCAAGTGAAACAATGAAAGGAGAAATCATCCTCCCAGTCAACGTGGCCGGCACAACCCAAAATGTCAAATTCCATGTCATCAAAGGAGAAATGAGGTACAACGCTTTGTTCAGACGGCCGTGGATACACTGCAGAAGAGCAATACCATCCACCCTCCACCAAATGATGAAATTCCCGACAAAGGATGGGATTAAAACCATCTATGGGGAATAGCACACGGTAAGGGAAATGTTCACGGTGCACGATGTGGCACCGGTACCAATACTTCCACTCACAAAAGAGCCAAAGGGTAATCAAACTACATCTTCGGTTAAGCCCGATTAAACATAGCAGAGGACCGTACCGCGTCCTCATTACAAGAGACAAGAACATATAAGACCTCGGAACATCGCCGACACATCCCACGCTAAGGTATAACCATCTCCCTTTTCATTTTATATTTCATACTAACCCTTATGCAAGCACTCGATCAAAGCAGTCAAAGCGCTAACCCAGCCTGAAGACCTTAAGGTTTTAAAGCTTCCATTGCACTCTTTTCCTTCGACCGAGTTTTTATCCCGAAAAGGGCTTTACTAGCAAGGTTTTTAACGAGGTAACATCCACATGCTACCCAAGGAAGACTCGACAAGTATTCCGGGCTCTTTCGCAATCAACCTCGAACACTGCAGGGTATCCCCCCTAAAGGCCATCCACTCGGATGAACGAAGAAATGCCAAATGGGGTCCTAACAGGAAAATAATATACCGGGCCAAACGGTCGAATGAATCGTGTCCGTATAGTCGGGCCCCCGACGGCGAAAAAATGTATACTTGTGCTAAGTAATCAAAGAATATATTTTATCAAAACATCTCATGCTCCAAGAGCAACTCAGCATTTTTGCAATAACGACTCCTCCGTCAAAAATGACCCGAACACTCGGGGACTGGCATTAATGATTCAGCACCTGAATGACCTCCGGGTCGGGACTCCAAACGCATGAGCCCTCAATGAGGCAACATGAAAATCACAAAACATCTCCAAGGCCGAAAGCGTCCCGAACACTCGGGGACTGGCGCCAAAATCTCAAAAATTGCATGACCTCAAGGTCGAAATCTCCGAAATCATAAGACCTCAATGAGGAAATACTGAGCTCACGAGTAATGGCCCCCAAGCCAGAACACACTCGATGACTCGAGGACTGTTGCCAATCACCATTCATTAAAAAAAACCCGAGGCCATAAGACTCATGGCGGGCAGACTCAGTCTCGTAAGACCTACATAAGGCAGCAACAACAATTGTACAACCTCAAGCAAGGTATGAACCATACTTGTACCAAGTATCTAAAAACTGTAAGACCTCAAAGGCATGAAAATTTTGTAAGACCTTGCTAAACGCATAAACCCGATCTCAAAGTTAAGGCTATATATTGAACTTGTAAGACCCCTAAAAAGGCATACCCCCGATATATACACCTAAACTACATCATTTGGTATAAAAAATGGCTCTAGCCAAGCACAAATGACTACAGTTATAAAGCGGTACCAGCCAATCTAACGCGACTCGTGGACGCTTGACCATCGCTACAATATCACAGTCCTTCAATTACTTCGAATCTACTTTGAAAAGAACCAGTTAAACATGCTACCCTCATCCTAGGCAAAAGAGCTTTGACCACGTCAGCTCCAAATCACAAGCTTCGAGATACTCAGCCCTCCGAGCCAAACCTCCCGAGGTGCTCGAACATCACCGCAAAATGATTCGTAGTCGAGGTTCTTCCCAAACCATAGAAGAGTTAGGCAAAAATCACTTCAAAAGTTCTTAAAGAAGGAACAATAAAGCCAATAAAATGTCGTTTCGACCTAAGGTGTAAGAGCCATTGTCGCCAGCCCACATAAAAGGCTGCATCGGCCCAAGGCGTAAGAGCCATTGTCGCTAGCCCTCAAAAATCTAAAAATGTGAGGGTAGATTGAGCTATAGTTGAAACCCAACTCGGAGACTAAACCCAAAACAATTAACTAAAAATGCCCCAGGGTAAAAGCATAAGAGTCGTTGTTGCCAGCTTACACTAAAAGGTCGCTTCGACCTAAGGCATAAGAGCCATTATTGCCAACCCACACAAATCTAAAAACTTGAGGGTCGGTTGAGCTCGAGTCGAAACCCGACTCAAAGACTGAACCCAAAACAGTTAAGTAAAAATGCCCCAGGGCAAAAGCATAAGAGCCATTATCGCTAGCTTACACTAAAAAGTCGCTTCGACCTAAGACATAAGAGCCATTATCACTAGCCCACACAAATATGAAAACTTGAGGTTCGTTTGAGCTCGAGTCGAAACCCGACTCAGAGACTAAACCCAAAATAGTTAACTACATATGCCTAAGGGCAAAGCATAAGAGCCATGGTCGTCAGCCTAATGAGCCTCAAGGACACACACATAAAAGGTCGCTTCGACCTAAGGCGTAAGAGCCATTGTCACCAGCCCGTGCAAACATAAAAGCTTGAGGGTAAAATGAGCTCGAGTCGAAACACGACTCGGAGACTAAACCTTAAACAACTGATCGAAACATGTTAAAAACCCAAAGTATAAGAGCTCAAATGTCAGCTTGTACTAAAGGTCGCATCGACCAAGCGTGTAAGAGCCTACGAGCCAGCCTAATAAGTCCTAGGGCCATATCACGAATCTAAGGATTCCTACCAAATAAAAGACCAGTCCGCCTGGCCAAATTTGAGACAAAAAGAGATACAGAAGAAATAAAGCCACATGGTTTTTCTTTTATACACATATACGGAAAGACGCAATATCCATCTACAAATATGCTTTGAAAAATGTTATATACAGACGAAAAAATCTACGCCTCCCCCCCAGAGGGCTATAGCCTACCAGCCTCGTCTTCGCTCTCTTCAATATCGGATAGAAGCCTCCGAGCATCATGCTCGTCCTCCCTAGCTCGCGCCAACTCTTCCGAGAGAATGAAACCCCTAGCACGGATCTTCACGAGAGTATTTCTTTAGGACCTACAATGAGCATATTGTTTGATCCTTTCCTCACGGTCAAGGACCCTTCTCAGTTCAGCTTGAGCATTAGTAGCATCCTTTAAATAGATCGCCATCTCCTGGTTAGCCTTAGTTCGGCTTACTAAAGCTTCAGCCCGAGCATCAACGATCTCGGCCCTTACCTTCAAAATCTCATACTCGAGCTTCGTAATAGCATCTGCTTGAACCAAAGCATTGTCATGAGCTAAGCGGAGTTGGGCCTCAAAGGAGGGAACTTTAGCCAGAGCACTCTTCTCCTCTAAAGCCCAGACCTCCGCCTGAGCTCTTAGCTCATTGTGTTCGCGCTTGGCTCAACCAGCCTCACTCCGAAGGCGCTCCAGGACCTCCGTCATTTTCTGCAGCTAAAATAAATAAAGCATTAGCCTGAGAAGTGAGAAGGTAGAATACACACTCATCCAGGACAAAAAGTTACTTGCTCATTCAAGTAGCTCTCTAATTCAAGCTCCGGCTCACTTCGTACCGCAAATGTGCCAGCTCAACTTCCTTTTCACCGTAAAGGAGCCTAAAGTATCTCTCCTCATCCAAAGATTTCCGCAACCTGGATTCACTACAAAGCAGCACAGACTTAAGCTCGTCAAAGGCCTTCAAAAGAAAACCAAATAAGGAAGGGAAAACGCAAAACTCAAAAGACCTATGCCGAAACTCACCATGAAGTGAAGCCGTCAGGCTTCCTCAAAAGCCGAGCGCACATCTGTTAACCCAGTTCCCTCAGCTCTGAAAGAATCGGCTCTAGTTGAGGCATGGCCGCTCAAAGTATGAAGCCCCGGGTTTCTACTGCCTCTCGAAGTACTGTCAGCGGAAAAAGAAGGAGACGGTAATAGACAAACCACCTTCCCAAAACCAGGAACCACGAGCGTGGCAGGCTCAGATGATGCTCCCGCTTTGGAGCCCCGGTCCAGTGTTCCCTTGCTTTGAACGCCATCGCCCTGTAAAGGCATCTCCCACTTATTATTAGCGTTCTTTAGCTCGGAAGCTATTATCCCTTCCCCCTCTTCAAAGGAGCGCTGCATCACCTCGGAAGGCCCTCCGATGCCTGCAACAACAAGATTAATACGCAGTTGGGGAAAATGCCTCTCCAAGTGAAGGGAGAAAAGGAAAAAAAATAGCATAACACCATGATTGCAGCCAACTCCACACTACTACAAAGTAGGAAGAGAGGGTCGCAATAGCTTTTACCCGATATGAGGGTCGGGATCAACTTCCTCAGAGAGCTAGAAATTGGAGCTCGGTATCTGTCTAGACTAGAATCGTGCAATTGTTCCAAATGTCACTTCCAACATTTTTGGATTTTCAATTATAAACTACTATTATCAAACTACTAATTAAAACTAGATTATGTTACGTGATAATTGCTAAAGTTGTATCTAATAAATTAAGGGGCACTAGGGTAGTGACTTTCACCTAGGTGGCTAACTGACGGGTAATTGCTTCTAAGGCTTTGATTGACATGATTAGGGAAATATGTATAACCATTGCATAATTTTACCCACTCTCACATTCTCGGTAGAGAGAGTGATTTTGCCCAATTGACTATCTCGAGACTAAATGGGTAGGCAAATTAGCTCAAGCAACTAGGGTTCAAGTCGGGTAATTACTCTCTCGAGGTTTAACCCTTTAATTGGGACTATCAATTCTCTTGAGTCCATCCTAATTCCTTATTGGGTCAATTTTGGAGACTTAGGCTCTCTCTCAAGAAGAGCCAAATCAACTTAGCACAATTTTGCAACCACCAATTCATAAATTAAACCATAAAATTGACCCCAATACAAATACCCATAGTCAATCTAACCTTAAATCACAATACCCATCAATTACCCACACTAGGTTTGAGCCACAACCCTAGCTAATAGATTTAACTACTCATGCTTGAACAAGAAAATAGAGAAATAGATGAAGAAGAAGGCATATTAATTAAACACTAAAGTAAATACAAGAGAATCTATTGTTAAAACTAAGCTAAAGTGCCCAAAATGGCTACAAAATGAGTCTCACGAGCGCAGCTCAAGTTTGGAAATAACTGATGCCCTAAAAATGGCAAAATGTTCTATTTATACTAAGCTGAAAAAACTAGATAAAAATACCCCTGCGGAGTCAGTGCGGGCCGCACTAAATGGATCGCGGCTGCACTAGGCTCTTGGAATTCAAAACTTGGCTCTCTAAACTTGGACTCTGTAGGACGCGCAGAATGATTCGCGACTGCGGAGGCAGCTAGAGCAGTCTGCACAAACATGACCGCGGACGACATGGGCTTGGACTTTGGCAATTTCAACTCTCTGAACTTTTCTTCTACGGACCGCACATAATGGTAGTGCGGTCGCGGAGCCTTCATCGCGGACTGCACAATGTGTACTGCGGCCGCGTTGCTTGGAGCTTAGTTTTTCCACTCTCTGAATCTACCTAGTGCGGACCGCACAAAATGGACTGCGGCCGCACTAGGTGTTATGCCTTGAATTATACTCTCTGAATCTGCCTAGTGCGGACCGCACAAAGTGTAGTGCGGCCGCACTAGGCCTATTTGTCCTGAGTTTGCCTTGTCTTTTATACTTGAGCATGTTTCACTCCTTTTTGAGCCGAATTTTGACATTTAGTCACTTTGTCGATCAAACCTGCAATCAAGCACAACTTATGAGACTTTTTGGGACTATTTAGTAAGAATTTATAATTAAAGCGTAAGCAAGAAAGAGCATAAAATACGTTAAAGTCCCTAGTTATCACACCTACCATGATGTTTCGCTTCCCATCTACTCCGGGACAAAGCTCGCCACTTGTGCTCGCCGCGAGTGGAGTGGGTCGCCAACTTTCGAACCTAATCCAGTAAATCAGGAACGTTGCCCACGCCCATGAAATTGCTATAGACAGAGAAAAAGAGGCACGATTACAAAACTATCCTTCGCCATAAACAAAACTATTAAGGCACGGAATGCACCACTTACGTGTATAGTTCTATTCCTCAGGGAATGGCATAAGCTCTACAGGGATAATGTCAGTGGTCCATACTCGGACGAATGGACTCATCCACTCCCGATCTCCATCCTTCTCATCATCGATGACGAAGGGCGTGGACGACCGACATTGCAAGGTTAGCATACCTCGATGGTGAAAGGGCCGGTACAGCCTGATAAGATGACTGAGCGAAAATTCAAGCCTCGCTGTCTTCGCAAAAAATCTCATCATCAACACTATCCTCCAAAATGACTGATGGATCTGTGCTAAGGTAACGCGGTACTTTAAACAAAAGTTAAGCACAACCCTATCAAGGGGGCCTAACGTGAAAGGATACGTGTACACATTCAGGAACCCATCAGCACGATCTGTGATGCCTTCATCCAGTAAAAGTATCTGTAACACTACTTCCTTCCCCCATCTACAGTCTTTTCTCACTAACTCGAGGTGTTCCTCTCTTATCAAAGAAGTAATCTCCTGAGTACGCTCTCGTTGGTCCCGAATACCGGAGTTGGAACTCTCCCCTCTCCGCCGAACAAATCCCGATGTAGCAGTCATAGTGGTGGCAAAACCGGAGAACTAGAGCAGGTATTTGTGCAAGTACGTTGGTACCAAAATAACAAAAAGCTTAACACAGAAAAAAGGGTAACTACCTAAAATGGTAGGGTCTCCAAAGAAGCAAAAGCGACCCTATATATGAGAAAACAACAATAATTCGCCCGACGAAAAGGCCAGCGACATTATCAGTCCCGAGGTGGTACCCAACCTCGAGGACCTCCATCAAAGGAAAGGTAGGCTCCAGGAAGCCGACGACATCATCGCCAGTCCCGAGGTGGTACCCAACATTGAGTACCTCCATCAAAGGAAAGTTAGGCTCTAGGAAGTCTACAACATCTTCGCCAGTCTTGAGGTGGTACCTGACCTCGAGGATCTCCATAAAAAAGAAGTTAGGCTCTAGGAAGCCAACGGTATCTTTGCCAGTCCCGAGGTGGTGCCTGACCTCGATGACCTCCATAAAAAAAAGCTAGGCTCTAGGAAGCCAATAACATCTTCGCCAGTCCCGAGGTGTTACCCGACCTTGAGGACCTCCATCAAAAAGAAGTTAGGCTCTAGGAAGCTGATGACATCGTCGCCAGTTTCGAGGTGGTACCCAACCTCGAGGACCTCCACTAAAAAGAAATTAGGCTCCAGAGAGATAAGCACTCCAAACTCTATTCGTAAGGGCTTAACCTCGGGATTTCATCTAGACCCGGGGAACGCGCCCTAAGGCTACTTACACTATGTTCAAAACAGGTTTTGCAGGTGGCTCGAATTTTAACGAACCCTCACTCGGGGACTGCTCTCGAAAGCTTAAAGGCAGTCCCTATCATCGGAACTCCGAGCAAATTTCCCCTTAAAGATTACCACAAGGTCTAAGTGATAAAATCACGATTTCAAGGCTTGAGGTATTATCTTCATACAACTCAAAATAAGGGTCCCGAGGACTCGAGGTTATCGGACCAATCCAGGCTGGTCCGAGGAACGGCAAAGGGATTCCACGGGGAGCCATTTTAATCAATCAAAGGTCGGAAAAGATACTCGCATCAGGGTTCGATATAGGTAGTAACCGACAAAGTCATACATTCAGAGTCTCCGTAAATGTAAATGAAAGAGAGTATAGTAAGCGCCGAAGACAAAATTGAAGAAACATCTTCGTATTCATGAACATTTGATTACAAGAGCCCACGAGGGGTCCTTACACAGGAACAAAGAAGCAAAAAGTTGTACATATATGGTTAGGGTTCAGATCCTAGCCTATTTTCCAGGGAGCATCCTCGGCGGCAGTATACTCAAGAACCGCTTCCTCGATGGTCTCCCGGTCTCCCAATAAAAAACTGCCATATTCCGGTAGATGACTTGGCAGGTGTCAGTCGCGCTTGCATGGACACTTTAAATCCACTTCTTAGGACATTGTGCCGTGCAAGCTACTAGCTAAAGATACCCCTTCACCCCAAGGAAATCAAAGATGATGTAGCACACTAGGCCGGGTAGGAGGGTGAGCAGCGTTGTGTAGTTTGAGCACCCTCATGAGCAGAGATGTATAGTACAAACACATTCCTAAGTTGGAAGAAATTGGCCCCCCTATCTCATCACCTCGAGCCAACAACGACAGCAATGACAACCGTAACAGCAACAACAATAGTGACAAGATAATGTAATCCTGCTCGACAAGGGAAAGCACAGGAAAATGGTCGTGGCGTGGCTTGTGAAAACGCTGCCATATAGCCTCTAGCCATGTATTCCGAACATGGTAGTTAGCAATGGAGGAGGATAGTGAGAAGAAAGGGGTGAATGGATGCAGAAAGGCACTTAGATAAAGAGATAGTGTCGGAAGACCCCATTTATAGGGGGTGATAATATGACCATCAACGCCTTTGAAAAATGGATCGGCAGGTGCAATCAATTCATTTTTGAAAACCGAGTCAACGACGATACTGTCGCTTTGGAGAATGGGAATCGATAGTGCATTGAATGACGCTGAAAAGACAAGTCCATGGGGCATCCCAGCTATCGTGAAAGCTTACGTCATAAGTTGATATCATCAGTATGACCTCATCGCGGGAAGCCCAAAGAGTTGGATGTCAAAATCATTTCTTGTTGCTCCTCTCTAAGAAATGCGGGGACTATCTGTATATGGTGAAATCGGAGGGTCCAATTTCCTCATCATCGAGGCACCTCAGAAGATCGTCTCGAAGCCTCGAATCTACAAGGACACGGTCAAGTTCCCTCTCTTGAGGTTCATCGACGCGTGAACTTGGGACAATGTTGATCACGAGAATGGTAGAAATGTGGAGCTCCCAAGGCGCATGGCTAAGACTAACAGAGCCTAGCGGGCTACTCTAAACCCAAATCAAGGTATCATATCCAGTTGTCTCATCTCCATATCTTTATAATTAATGTATTTTGTACTATGTTAGGATTCCACTCCTATATAAGGGGAATCCTTGTCATTTTGTAAGCTCTTTGTTGCTTCAATTACTCCACACGAAATGTACAAGAATATTCTCTCTGCTCTTATTTATTATCTCCATTGTTGTTCTTCATTTATAGCTTATCATTGGCCATAAAGAGCCTTCATTAATTATCTTATAACTGTTAGCCCTACTCCGATCACCCTCGACAACTCATAGTCCAACCCTGGATCGACCCCGAGGCCCCCGAATCTACAAGTTCTAGGCCTCGATTATCAGTCCATCAGTTTGATTATCACTCTATCTTTAACTCTTATTTCGTTTCTAGATCTTACATATACAGCATCAACTGCTTAATAACTAGCATAAAATAGATCACGTATTTTTAGTGTCCCATCAACAAATTTAATTTTTATTACCATTTTTACGGTAAACAATTTATATGACCTAGGTAAGGTAGAGGGCCGTCCAATACAATCCGATCTCGGATATGAGAGATGGAATCCGCGTCTATCTTCGCGCATCGCGCGCACATGGACGCGGACTCAGCTTTTGCAATTTTCCAGTTCGCGAAGCGATCAGTGGCTTCGCTTCACTTTTTTGTTTTGTGCCTTCAGTTTTCTCCTTTTTCGCGTCCGTTTTCCTGCCATGCACGAGATTGGACGAGCTCCCAATTCTTTCCATCTCTTTCTTTTTTTGTTAAATTGTCATCTTTTGATCATTTATTATTCGAACTCGTTCTTACACATAAGAAACACATAATGAGCACATTTCACTTCAAAAATCAATTAATCTGCCGCGACTTTCCCAAGAATTAATATGCATTTTTTCATCATTTGTCAGGGGTCAATGTCTTTGGTGAGCTAAAAATGTATCATGTCTTGTCTGATCACCTCTCCCCAGTACTGTCTATAAGAATACTTCGCCCACATAATAAATACAATAAATCACACGTATTCTCCAAGATTTAAATAAGGCAAAATACCTTAAATCACCCCTAAACTTGGCTCAAATTATTAGTATCCTCCCCGAACTATGTCAGGTCCTAATTACCCCCCTCAACTTGGCTTTTGAGAGCCATTACCCCCCTAGATGCTGATGTGGCAAAAAATATGGGTGCACTCTCCTGCCACATGAATTTTTCTGTATATATGGTATTTTTTTTGAAAAATAAAATATATTTTTATCTTTTTAAGAATATAACTTTTTTTAGATAATTTTTTTCCAATATAATTTATAACAAAACTTGGATAAAACTACATTATTTAGGCTAAATATTTTTATTTTTCCAAAAAAAATAAATTTTTAGTTAAATCTTTTTTTTTTAATTTGACCTGAAAATAAATATTTATACAATTGAAATAAATAGTCAAGTTATCTAAAAAGTTATAAAAAATACATAGTTCGAAATTGATTATTTTGGCTATAATTTTTTATATAGCTCTAAATTACGATGCTCTAAAAATATAAATATATATATATATATATATATATATATATATATATATTTTACAGATTTTACCTAAAGAAGTAAAAATCTACGTGACAGGCGACTGGACCCACACTTTTTGCCACATCAGTGTCTAGGGATAATGACTCTCAAAAAGCCAAGTTGAGGAAGGTAATTAAGACCTGGCGGAAAGAATACTAATAATCTGAGTCAAGTTTAGAGGTGATTTATGGTTTAAATAAACTTTTAAGTTATAATCGGGAATAGAGACAACAAACTTTCAATAAAGAAAACCCAACTTGTAAAGAGATAAAGTTATATTTTCTCCATTGAAATTAATTAATATCTGCTCAGAGTTTTGATAGCCGATAAAATCAACCAAGAAACTTCGTTGTACGTCAATTTTATTTCAAGGAGAAAAGGTTTACACAAATTTTATTGCTTAGTTGAATTTATCACGATGCACTGACTTAACTATGAATCCAATATGGTAAAACTAAATCAAGGTAAATTAGAAAAATCGTAGTCTAGTTACCTATGGAATTATGACTGAAATTGAAAAGTGATAACTATAGTAATTATGATGGCCTGTTGGTTATGGCGTTTACCCCTATCATGTATAATTCTTATTAATTGCGTCGAGCTGTCAGAGGCAAGAGATGTGTTGTAAAATCAACGCTCTATGACCACTCTAGTAAACTGTAAAATATTAGTGACAGTGGGAGTATTATATTGTTAGAGAGCAAATATCGGATCTGGTTTTCCCTTCATTTTGATATCCAAATTTCTATTATATGCTGCTTCAACTTGCTACCTTTAGGAACTAGTGAACTACTCTTTATTCCAAATATTATATATTCAGTGTGACAAACATGAGTATAATTCAGAAAATATTTTTCTTAAGAGATGTACAAAAACCTTACAAGACAGAAAATATGGCACATAGAGAGTATTTTGACGTTTTCAAAAATATAAAAAACCATTTATCATTTTTTTTGGGTCAAAGTCACAATTACTGCTCCAAATAATTAAGTGAGACTTTCAACAAAAAGATAAAGGAAATTTTATGATTAAATGCTTTAAAAGACATATGTTATGGATTTAATTCAGTCGTATATATAGCAGAATAATGTGATTCAGTTTGTGTATTAATGTTAAAACTACATTCCTACCGTTCAATCAAAGCTGAATATTGTAGAGGGCAAGCAACGTAGCCATGCCTTAAAAGTTATGGATGTTTGAGAATTTTTTCTGACTGATAATATTGCTGTTTGTTCCAATGTCTGCTATTAATTTTTACGAGACCAGTTTAGTTGCAAACTTGCAGAAGCAGCAACAAACACCGTTTATCCGCCGTTTGTTCCTCTCCATTCTCCCATTTCCAATCTTTGGTTGAATTTTCACTCCTTTCCTTGTACGTTCTGTCTTCGATTATTTCACATTTGTGGCTAAGTGTGTTTTTATTTAGGACGTGATTAACAATTAATAAATAAAAATAAAAACGAACAAGGTTACTTTTGAACCAGTCAAATCCTATAATTTTATGTTCTTTAATTACGACTTGTCAATTGGGCAAATATGTTTATAGTGACTAGGATGGATATCTCCTATCCGAAAATTAGCGTGCATTGTCAATCCTTTGGGGCCGACTAACTTAATTTATGACAACACTCTATCTTTAACGCTATTACTGTAACACTCCTCAAATCTATAAAAGTTTCAAGACACGTTAAATATAAATTTAATCTTTATAATCTTAAATTATACTTCTATTACGAATTTAAACCCTTGTGAGTAATTCTGAGTTACATCTTTATTTATAAATAAATGGCTATACAATTAGGGAATATTAATAATTTTAATATTATTAATTATTAAAAGTAGGTATTATTAATTATTAGTTAAGTAAAATAGTAATAATAATAATAATGGATAAAATAATCAAAGTCCTTTAAGCCCAAATCTGTTGAAAAGTGTAAGAAGGCTTAAAGCCCTAAAACTTCAACGAAAAGAAACCCAAGCAGTCTTCTTCTCAAAATAAAAAATAAAAAAAACAAACTCCAAGCAGACTTCTGCTTCTAAGAAGCATAGGCACGTCCCAGCGAAAATACTCAAGCAACCAACGGAAAATTCTAGGGTTCTTACCGATCACTAATTCTAAAATTCAGGTATGTAAATTTTTCTATTGCCAATTATCCTACAGTGGTAATAGGTAAAAATTGAATAACTAATCCCCTTTTTCCTCCGTATCAACAGTAAATTATATGTTTAGGAGTCAAACTTTAAAATTTATTTAAAATGCACTGGTTATTGTAGAATCAATTGTTTGACGGATATAAATTGGACTGGAGTCTACGTATTGGCTCGAGAAGTTTTGAGGTGAGTTGATATAATCCTTTACTAAAGTGGTTTAACTCACAAAAACACACATACAAGATGTTTGATGAATTGCTTAAAAGAGGTTATATTTATTTAATTGGAGCGAGTGAGTACCATTAGCTTAGAATTGTTCTAAAAAAAGTTTAGATGATCTACGTGCTTAAATTTTTAGATTTTTGTATTATTCTTATATGCTATTTTCATGTTGAAAATTTATGAAGAAGAAAGAATGTTTAGAAATATTTTTACATGTTTATTTCATTCTTATGTCATGTTTTACATTTAAGGATACCAATATGATCATGTACATGATGTTCAATAAAGAAAGTATTTAGACTTGAAAAGTCACAAGAAGAAGTTTTAGAAAGAAAAGATTTTTGGGAGTATCCTTTATTCTGAGAAGGGGTCATCGTCCAGGCCGAGGGTCCTGACTAAGGCGTTGACTTTCTGAAACTACTTGTGCCAAAGTAGGGAGCACACGAGCCGAGGGTCTCGTTGTTGAGAAATTACTTAGCCATGCTAAGGTATGATACAAGAGCGATGAGAACCATGAAGCGAGTGGCATCTCGTGGATTGGGCCTATTCGATCAGGTTGGGATCGAACTCGTGCCGATCACACGGTGACTGAGACAGAATTAAGTCAGGATGGTTGGAACTCCCAAAGTATAAAGTGAAGTATATTTATTTTTTTTATAAGAAAGAAAAAGAAAAGAATTTCTTTTAGAATATTCATAAATTGCTATTATGCAATTATTTAGAATTATTCTTATAAGCTTTGTGTTTTACATGCATTTAGAACCTTTGCTCATAATGTATATGTTATTAAAATTTTGCCCCAGTTGTTGAGACTCACTGAGTACAATGGATGGTACTGACGTTCTCTTTTGGGAACCTACGTTGGTCTGCGGTACACGTAGGAACCGAATTTGCAGGCAAGCAGGCTACGAGTTAGGACTTCCTTCGCTTTTAGTGCTATTGGTGAGCTCCGCTTTTGTTCGTGGAGTATTCCTTAGAGTCATCTTTATTTAGTTATTTCTTTGTTACTTAGAGAACTGACTAGGAAATCTCATGTCCTGAGCAGTGCGTCAGTTTATCAGTAGAGGCTTCATAGACATAGTCATTGTGTTGAGATTAAGATGTTATTTTATAATAACTTAGTAGTAATTCAGTAGTTACTACGAATAAAGTTTGGAGTTGATTTATTTGAATATTTAAATTAATCAAAAGTATTTGTTAGAGTATAGCTTTGTTGTATATAAAGTTTATAGTTATAATAGATTTGATAAGTAGAGATGGTTCGCTCGGTCATATTTAGTGATCGAGTGCCGGTCCCGGCCTGTTCAGAAAATGGGTCATGATAAACTTAGTATCAGAGCCTCAGGTTTATGGAGTCCTAGGGGTCTATGAAGCCGTGTTAGTAGAGTCTTGTTTATGGGTATGAAGTGTGCCATACTTATAAACAGGAGGCTACAAGCATTTAGGAAAAATCTCATTTTTTGTCATACTTTAGATCGTGCAGTAGATCCTACTTCTAAAAAAAATTATCTAATGTATTCGTTTCTCCAAAACTCGAAATGGCTCGTACTCGCAACTCTGACACCGACACTCAGGATGCTGCTCAAGAAACTATTGCGACTATTGTGGCTCAAGGTAGAACTAAATAGGCTTCAACTCAGAAAAGGAAGGGTTAATCTACAAATGGGGTTCAAGTATCCCGGGTTGAACATGAGAAAGGGGTGGAGCATAATGATCCAGTACCTCAGGATCCAGTACCGCCCCTAACAGCAGCTCCGACTCAGACAACTATATCCCCTGAGGTGGGTCAGATGTTTAATGTAGTCAACAATGCTATGGAGATGTTTAAAGCCTTTATGGCCAACCAGAACGAGAGAAGAGATGAGATTTCACCACAATCAAATAGACAGAACAATTATGAGTCCTCAAGAGCGAATGAATTTTTGAAGTTGAGTCCTCTAGTGTTCCATGGTTCTATTGTTGATGAAGATCCGATGTTGTGGCTGGGGGGTGTCAAGAAAAACCTCTGAGTGATGAAAGCATTTGATGATGAAGTTGTGGAGCTAGCTGCTTACCAGCTTAGAGATGTGGTCGGGAGCTTGGTTTGAGATGTGGGAAAAGGAAAGAGATGAAGATGATGGTCCGCCTACTTGGGAAGAATTTGAAGAGGCCTTCATGGCTAACTTTATCCCTGAAGAGGATAGGGAAGCTAAGGCTACAGAGTTCGAACAGCTCAAGCAAGGCAATAAAAGTGTGCAAGAGTACTACATGGAATTCATAAGGCTAGCTAAGCATGCTCCTCACATGGTTAAGACAGAAAAAGTAAAGATTCGCAGGTTTGTTGGCGGTTTAGCTTACCACATTAAGGATACGACATCAACTGTAGCAGTAGGGATGACAACCTTCTCCTTTGTTGTGGGATTTGCAAAGAACTTAAAAAAAGACAGACAACAAAAGAGAGAAGAAAAAGAGCATAACAAGAAAGCTCGGACAACGGACAGGTTTAATGGTACATCCAGTGGAGGTGGAAGGGATTCCTCTAATAAGGAGTAATTAGCACCAGCTCAGTCCGGTCATCAGTCAGCTGGTGGGTCTTCCTTCATACGTGCTCAGAGTAATGGAAATCAGTCTCGCCAAAATCAGAATTTTAGGACATCATCCCCACATAGCCAGAGTCATGCTGAGCAACATTCACACCAACAAGGTCTTTGTGGAACATGTAAGCGGCAACATTCGGGTCAGTGCAAGCTCGGGTTTCATGGTTGCTACCATTGTGGAGACATTGGTCATATAAAGGCCAACTATTGCGACGTAATTTCAGTGGTGGATCAACTCGTCCTTCTAGTTCCTCAGCTACTGCAGTTGCACCACCTCAGACTCGTGGTTCTCATAATCAGACTGGGCATGGAGTAGGAAGAGGTACAGACCGAGTTACTCAGGGAGGGGGATAACCCCATTTGTTTGCTACACTTGATCGTCAGAGTGCAGAGGCATCTGCAGAAGTTATTACAGGTATACTTTTAGTTTGCTCACATAATGCTTATTCCATAATGGATCCAGGTTCAATGTTTTCATATTTGACTCCTTACTTTGCAATTAACCTCGGACTAGAACCTGAACAACTTAGTGAGCCGTTCCTGGTATATACTCCAGTTGGTGAGTCAGTGAAAGTCACCAGAGTCTATATAGGTTGTATAGTTTCAGTCCAAGGTTACAACACCAAAGCCGATCTCATAGAGTTAGAAATGGTGGATTTTGATGTGATCATGGGTATGGATTGGTTGTCTTCCTGCTATGCCATGTTAGATTGTCATGCCAAGATAGTCAGGTTCCAATTTCCAAATTAAGAATTCTTGGAGTGGAAGGATAGTTCAGCATCGCTTGTAGGTAAGTTTGTTTCTTACCTTAAGGCACAACGGATGATCGGCAAGGGGTGTCTTGCCTATTTGGCTCACATTATTAATCCAGAATCAGAACCACCAGCTCTTCAGTCAGTGCCAGTTGTTAGAGAATTTCCAGAAGTTTTCCCAGATGATCTTCCCGGACTTCCTCCCAAAAGAATCATAGACTTCGGCATTGATATCATGCCAGGCACTCAGCCTATATCTATAACTCCTTATAGGATGGCTCTAGCAGAACCTAATAAGTTGAGAGAATATTTGAAAGACCTTCTTGAAAAGGGCTTCATCAGGCCGAGTGTTTCACCGTAGGGTGCCCCGGTCCTGTTTGTCAAGAAGAAAGATGGGTCTCTCAGAATATGTGTCGACTATCGGCAGTTGAATAATGTTACCATTAAGAACAAGTACCCACTGCCAAGAATTGATGATTTATTTGATCAACTTCAGGTTGCAAAGTACATATAGACTTGAAGTCGGTGTACCATCAGTTGAGAATCAGAAAAGAGGATATATCTAAAACACCCTTTAGAACTCACTACGGGCACTATGAATTTCTAGTGATGTCCTTCGGGTTGACAAATGCTCCAGCTACATTCATGGACCTCATGAATAGAGTTTTCAAGCCATTCCTGGATACCTTTATTATTGTGTTTATAGACGATATTTTGGTGTACTCTAAGAGCAACGAAGATCATGTAGAACACCTCAGAATAGCCTTGTAGACCTTGAAAGAGAATAAGCTTTATGCCAAGTTTTCAAAATGTGAGTTCTGATTGCAGTCAGTGGCATTCTTAAGCCACGTGGTATCTAGTGAAGGAATAAAAGTAGACCCTCAAAAGACAGAAGCAGTCAAGAACTGGCCTAGGCCGATAATGCCAACTGAAATCAGAAGTTTCTGGGGTTAGCTGGCTACTATAGAAGGTTTGTGGAGGGGTTTTCCTCACTTGCAGCTCCATTAACTAAGTTGACTCAGAAAGCAGTTAAGTTTCAATGGTCAGATGCTTGTGAGCAGAGTTTTCAAGAGCTAAAGAAGAGGTTGACCACTGCACCCGTGTTAACCTTGCCGGCAGGTTCGGGTGGGTTCACAGTGTATTATGATGCCTCAAGAGTGGGCCTTGGTTGTGTTCTTATGCAAAATGGAAAAGTTATTGCTTATGCTTCCAGGCAGTTAAAGAATCATCAAAAGAACTACCCCACACACGACTTGGAGCTTGCAACAGTGGTGTTTCCATTAAAAATATGGCAACACTACCTTTATGGCGAGCATTCTGAAGTGTTTATAGATCATAAAAGCCTCCAGTACATTTTCAAGCAAAAATAACTAAATTTGAGACAGCGAAGGTGGCTCGAGCTATTGAAAGATTATGACATCAATATCCTCTATCACACGGGCAAAGCTAATGTGGTAGCAGATGCACTTAGTAGGAAGTTAATGGGTGTCTTGGCCCATCTTGCAGTACAAAGGTGATCTTTGGGTCGAGAAATTCAAAAACTAGCAGATGATGGAACTAGATTGGATGAGACCGAAGAAGGAGATATAACTGCTTATGCCTTAGCACAATCCTCCCTTGTTTCACATGTTAAGGCTAAGCAAGACGAAGATCCGTACTTAGTGAAATTAAAAGAAGGAGTCAGAAGCAAAGAAATCACTGCTTTCACTCTAGGAAGTGACAGAGTTTTGAAGTTGAATGATCGATTATGTGTGCCTAATGTAGATGGTCTTAGGAAGGCCATAATGGAGGAAGCTCATAGTTCGAGGTACTCTATCCACCCAGGTGCTACCAAAATGTATCTAGATTTTAAAGAGTTGTATTGGTGGAAAGGCATGAAGAAACAAGTAGCAGATCATGTGGCTAAATGTTTAAATTGCCAGCAAGTCAAAGCCGAGCATCAGAGGCCTGATGGCCTAGCTCAAGATATAGAGATACCACAGTGGAAGTGGGAGATGATTAATATGGATTTCGTAGTAGGTCTACCTCGCACATACCGTAAACATGATTCAATTTGGGTTATTGTAGACCGACTGACAAAGTCCGCGCATTTCCTACCAGTAAGGACGACAGATTCCACAGAGCAGTATGCGCAATTGTACATCAAAGAAATAGTCTGATTGCATGGTACTCCAGTTTCAATCATATATGATAGAGGCCCTCAGTTCACGGTGCATTTTTGGTAGGAATTTCAGAAAAGATTAGGTACCAAGGTCAATCTGAGCACCGCTTTCCATCCACAGACAGATGGTCAGGCAGAAAGGACGATTCAGACTCTCGAAGATATGATGCATGCGTGTGTTATAGATTTTGGAGGTAATTGGGATGATCACTTGCCACTTATAGAATTTTCTTACAATAACAGTTATCAGGCTAGCATTGGTATGGCTCCTTATGAAGCGTTGTATGGGCGGAGATGTAGGTCTCCAGTGGGTTGGTTTGAACCAGCAGAGGTGCCGTTGATTGGTCCAGAGTTTGTTTGTGAGGCCTTGGGGAAAGTTCAGCTAATTAGAGAAAGACTTAAAGCGGCTCAGAGTCATTAAAAGTCTTATTCTGATATGAGGCATCGTGAGTTAGAGTTCATGGTTGGTGATAAGGTATTTTTAAAAGTTTCACCAATGAAAGGAGTTATGAGGTTTGGTAAGAAAGGGAAACTTAGCCCTAGATTTATTGGACCTTACGAAATTCTAGAAAAGAAAGGAAATGTGGCTTATAAGCTAGCGCTACCCGTTGAGTTGTCCTCCGTTCATCCTGTCTTTCATGTGTCTATGCTCAGAAAGTACATTCATGATGAGTCACATATAATACCTGCCGATACTATAGAAATTAAAGAAGGCTTGACTTATGAAGAGGTACCTATAGAAATTCTCGATAAGCAAGTAAGAAAGTTGAGAACAAAAGATTTAGCATCGGTAAAAGTTTTATGGAGTAATCATGATTCAAAAGAGGCTACATGGGAGATCGAGGAAGACATGAGAAAGAAATATCCATATTTATTTGAAGAAAAAGGTATGTGAACCTAAGTTTGGTTTGACATTTATATTTCATTTATTAAATACAAGTTAGCAAGTGTTTCTGTCCTTCCAAGATTATACTTAGTTGTTGTAGTAATTAAGTTTATGCAGTAGTATATTTAATTAATTAAAGTGATTTACTTGTGCTAAAGTTGTTGTGCTTTAGATTCTTGTTAGTTATTGTGGTACCTCCTTGCAGGAGTGTGATTAATTAATTTATGAGCTGCATATGGTGCCTATGAATGGCCTGTTATGGTATATTTGATTGTTGTTGATGTAGTTGTGGTATTTGTGATAGGGATATTTTTTTTGGATAGTCCAATTTACAAGGGAAACTCTGCCGAAATTTTTGAAAATTTAGGGAGCCAGCAAAAATTTTGAGTGTCACAACCCATTTTCCATAATAGGTCATGATGGCACCCGACACCCTTTATCAGGCCAGCCAACGCGGAAGTATAATTAAATTCTCATTTTTTACCTTTGCCAAAAACCATTATAATAAATTTTTCCCAATTTAAAGTTATAAACCAGTAAAGACTAATGAAATGTAAAGACAATTATACAACCCAAAATAACGTCTACCACTATGTATGCCAGAACCTGGTGTCACAAGCTACGGGCAACTAGTAGAATATACACAAAAGAATAATACCATATCCTACTGTCTGAATTAGGATAGATAGAAACAACAAAAAATACAAGGGAGACTTATTCGGCTGCGGATCAACAAGAAGGGAATGCAGCTCACCGTAGAAGTCCCAGATGGCGCTCACTGATATGCACCAGAATAATGTCCGGATCCACCAGCCTCAAATCCTGTACATTTAAGTACAGAAGTGTAGCATGAGTACATAAACAACATGTACCCAATAAGTATCCCGTCTAATCTCGAGAAAGTAGAGACGAGAGGTCGACTCAATACTTACTAAGGTCAATTAATATATATATATAAGTATGATGAGTTCAAATCATGGAATTTACAAGTATCGACAGTTTTATGACAAGTGGTATAAGTCAAGAAATCTACAACATCAAGTTTATAGTTTATCATATGAGATAATGGCAAAATAAAGCATATATAAGCTTTTCCACATTTAACATGCGCACATAATACCGAGGCGACGGTCCGAACCAACAGAAATAAACTATGCACTTGCCGAGGGTCGACGACGCGCCTATAGATGCATCTATTCATACCGAGGCGTTCGGCCCGATCCACAAATAAGGACAAAATATCAAGTTCACACACATGGCACATAAATGGTCAAAAATACCAAACCAAACTTAATTAACTATACAAGTATGCTCATATCCCCTTTTTAAGTCTCTAGTACACACTAGGTATTCATAACAACAAATTAACATAAGAGATATATTTAATAGGCATATTGTAGGTCCTAAGCTACCTGAACATTTAACATAGTAGCAGCTACGCACGGGCTCTCGTCACCTAATGCGTGCGTAGTCCCCGCATTTAGCAACAAACACTCAACATTAATCCTAAGGGGACAATTCCCTCTTACGAGGTTAGAAAGGAGACTCACCTTGCTCCGAAGCACACTTCCGATATCAAGTATAAGCCCAAACCCTCAATTTGTAGCCAAACGAGCACCAACTAATTAAAATAAGCAAGAAATAGTCAATAAGATCTTACAAGGTTAAATTCTAATTGTTTAAGCAATTTCCTAACCATTAATGCAAGTTTCCTAAATTCCGACCTCGGGCCCACGTGCCCGGATTCTAATATTTTTCGAAGGATGTTGTTCTCTATCA
Source organism: Nicotiana glauca (assembly GCA_026770625.1). Classification (NCBI taxonomy): domain Eukaryota; kingdom Viridiplantae; phylum Streptophyta; class Magnoliopsida; order Solanales; family Solanaceae; genus Nicotiana; species Nicotiana glauca. The sequence continues at coordinate 154,084 of MU690756.1, forward strand.
CCTAAGGATCACAAATATATGATTTTTAGTTCATTTCATGGCAAATTATAGGATTAAATCTTAGTTTTGATTAAACCCTAGGTATAACCCTAATCTCTTGATTTTTACCTAATTTTAGTGTTAAATCTACCTAATGTTTATGTATTTGAACTAAAAGTAAGTGGGGATTACTTACCTTGCAATGATATGTGGAAACTCTCTCTTTAAAACCTCCAAAATCGCCCAAGTGTGTAGTGAAAAGTGAGAGAAATGAGTTTGGGTTCTTATTAATGAACCCTTCTGTCCCCATGATTTCCGCTTCTGCGGAAAAATTTCCGCTTATGCGGGTTCCACTTCTGCGGACACGAGCCGGTTTTGCAGAAATGGGCAAGGGGGCCTGGGCTGCTTCTGCGGTCTAAACCTCGCTTCTGCGAGTTTGCTTAAGCGAAAAGCCCACCACTTTTGCGGTTCTGGACCTGGGGCGGATGGACCGCTTCTGCGGTTAGGGGTCCGCTTCTGCGGTTTCCCCTGGGCCTGGCCCCTTCCGCTTTCGCGATCATTGGATCGCTTCTGCGGTTCTGGGCCTGGGGCGGATAGACCGCTTCTGCGATTAGGGGTCCGCTTCTGCGGTTAGGGGTCTGCTTCTGCGGTTTCTCCTGGGCCTGGCCCCTTCCGCTTCTGCGATCATTGGACCGCATCTGCGGTCCCGCTTCTGCGCCCCAAGAACCGCAAATGCGGTTATGATAGAAGCAGCAAAATCCCAGCCCTTTCTAAATCTAACTTCACTCGAACCTCGACCATTTGACGCTCGGGGCTCCTGAGCCCCGCCCGAATATACCGACAAGTCTGAAATCATGAGGCGGACCTACTCGAACCCTCAAAACACTCAAACCAACGCTAAATCGAGGAATCAACCCCAAAAACCAAATGAATCAAATCATTGAACTTCAAGTTCTTAATTTTCCTCCAACGGGTCAAAACGGCCTTAAACTACTCGGATTGACACCAAATTTTACGGGTAGGTCTTAACTGATATTTCGGACTTGTACCAAGTTTCCGAATCGAAATCCGAACCCGATAGCTAGGAAAACAATGATTTCTTAGTTTATTTAAATCTTTGAAACTTAAACTTAATAATTTCACATGAAAATTCATTACTCGGGCTAGGGACCTCGAAATTCGATTCCGGGCATACGCCCAGGTCCTATATTTTCCCACGGACCCTCAAAAATTGTCAAATCATGATTCCGGGTTCGTTTTCCCAAAATTTTGACCGAAGTCAATCTTGATCTTTTTAAAGAAACTTAAAGAAGCAACTAGACTTATTCTTGCTCAAAACTCTTCTAACTTCCAAACCACCCATCCCCGCAAGTCATAAATTAGCTAAAGCAAGTGCGGGAAGTTTTATTTAAGGGAACGGGGTTCAAAAGTGCAAAACGACCAGTCGGGTCGTTACATTCTCCACCTCTTAAAGAAACGTTCGTCCTTGAACGGACATAGAAAAGTACCTAGATTGCTGAATAAATGGGGATATCGGCTCCGCATATCCTCCTCGGACTCCCAGGTTGCCTCGTCGACCGGTTGACCCCTCCACTGGACTCTTACCGCAGAAATCCTCTTGGACCTCAACTGGCGGTCCTGTCTATCAACAATGGCAACTGGCTCCTCCTCGTATCCCAAGCTCTCGTCTAGCTGAATGGTACTGAAATCCAACATGTGTGAATAGCCGTCATAATACTTCTGAAGCATCGATGCATGGAAGACTGGATGAACTTCTGATAAACTGGGAGGTAAAGCAAGCTTATAGGCAAACTCTCCAACTCGCCTCAACACCTCGAAGGGGCCAATAAACCTTGGGCTCAACTTGCCCTTCTTTCTGAACCTCATAATGCCCTTCATGGGCGAAACCTTCAAGAGAACCTTCTCACCAATCATGAATGATATATCGTGTGCCTTCTGGTCCGCGTAACTCTTCTGCCTGGACTGAGCTGTGCGGAACCTCTCCTGAATCAACTTTACCTTATCTAAGGCATCCTGAACCAAATATGTACCAAGAAACTTAGCCTCACCAGGCTCAAACCACCCGATAGGAGAATGACAATTCCGACCATATAATGCCTCATACGGGGCCATCTCTATGCTGTACTGATAGATGTTATTATATGCAAACTCCGCCAAGGGTAAGAACTGATCCCACTGCCCTCCAAAGTCAATCACACATGCTTTAAGCATATCCTCTAAAATCTGAACTGTCTATTCTGACTGCCCATCGGTCTGAGGATGGAATGTCGTGCTAAGCTCTACTCGGGTCCCCAACTCACTCTGAACAGCTCTCCAGAAATGGGAAGTTAACTGAGGGCCTCTGTCTGATATGATGGAAACCGGCACACCGTGCAGTCTAACTATCTCCCAAATGTAAATCTGGACATACCTCTCCGCCGTATAAGTAGTCGCCACTGGAATGAAGTGAGCCGACTTGGTCAATCTATCCATAATAACCCACACTGAATCAACCTTCCGCTGACCGCGGTAACCCAACCACGAAATCCATGGTGATGCGCTCCCATTTCCATTCCGGAATGGGCATCTGCTGAAGTAGGCCACCTGGACTCTGGTGCTCATATTTGACCTGCTGGCAATTCAAACATCTAGCAACATACTCCACTATGTCCTTCTTCATTCTCCGCCACCAGTAGTGCTGTCTCAAGTCATGATACATCTTCGTGGCACCCGGATGGATGGAGTACCTCGAATTGTAGGTCTCCTCTAGAATCCTCTCCCTCAAGCCATCAACATTAGGGACACATACACGGTCCTGAAGCTGTAACACACCATCCTCGCCAATAGAAATCTCCTTAGCACCTCCCTGAAGTACCATCTCTCTGAGAACTGCCAAATGTGGATCATCGAACTGTTGGGCCTTAATCTGCCCCAATAACAAAGACTGAGCAACCATACATGCTAGAACCCGGCTGGGCTCTGAAATATCCAATCTCACAAGTTTGTTAGCTAAAGACTGAACGTCCAAAGCTAATGGTCTCATCTTAGCAGGAATGAGTGCCAAGCTACCCATACTCTCTGCCTTCCTACTCAAGGCATCCGCAACCACATTTGCCTTGCCTGGATGTCATAATCCTTTAGTAACTCAAGCCACCTGCGCAGCCTCAAATTAAGATCCCTCTACTTGAACAAATCCTGCAAGCTGTGATGGTCTGTATAAACCTCACATGACACTCCATATCTTAAGAGCATGAACAATCGCCACCAACTCTAGATCGTGCACAGGGTAATTTTTCTCATGAACCTTCAGCTAACGTGAAGCATATGCAATAACTCACCCCTCCTGCATCAATACACATCCCAAGCCGACGCGAGAAGCATCACAATACACTGTATACATCCCTGAACCGGAAGGCAATGCAAGAACTGGTGCCGTAGTCAAAGCCGTCTTGAGCTTCTGGAAGCTCTCCTCACAATCATCGGACCAATAGAACGGGGCACCCTTTTGGGTCAACCTGGTTAGAGGTCATACAATAGATGAAAATCCCTACACGAATCGCCGATAATAGCCTGCTAACCCCAAGAAGCTCCTGATCTCGATCACTGAAGTAGGACGTGGCCAACTCTGAACTGCCTCAATCTTCTTGGGATCCACCTTAATACCCTATCCTGATACTATATGCCCCAAGAATGCTACTGACTCTAGCCAAAATTCACACTTGGAGAACTTAGCATAAAGCTACGGTTCTCGCAAGGTCTGAAGCACTACTCTCAAATGCTGCTCGTGCTCCCCCAGGCTACGTGAGTATATCAAGATGTCGTCAATGAAAATGATGAAAAAAGAATCAATATAAGGTCTGAACACCCTGTTCATCAAATCCATAAATGCCACTGGAGCATTAGTCAAGCCAAAGGACATCACCAGAAGCTCATAGTGGCCATACCTAGTCCTAAATGCAGTTTTCGGAACATTCGAATCCCGAATCTTCAACTGATGATACCCTGACCTCAAGTCGATCTTAGAGAACACCCTAGCACCCTGCAACTGATCGAACAAATCATCAATACGGGGCAATGGATACTTGTTATTGATGGTGACTTTGTTCAACTGGCGGTAATCAATACACATCCGCATAGTCCCCATCCTTCTTCTTCATGAATAGCACTGGTGCACCCCAAGGCGATATACTAGTCCTAACAAACCCCTTTGCTAATAACTCCTCCAACTGCTCATTCAGCTTCTTAAGAACCATACGGTACGGTGGGATAGATATAGGCTGATTGCCTAGAGCCAAGTCAATACAGAAATCAATATCACGGTCCGGAGGCATGCCAAGAAGATCAGAAGGAAAAACATCGATGAACTCTCGGACTACTGGCACTGAATAAATCGTTGGAGACTCTGCGGTGGTGTCTCGCACATAAGCTAAATAAGACAAATACCCCTTCTCCACCATGTACTGAGCCTTTAGGAAAGAAATGACCCTGCTAGGCATATCAACTGTGGAACCCTTCCACTCCAATCTCGGCAACCCTGGCATCGCTAGAGAAACAGTCTTGGCATGGCAATCTAGAACGACGTGATATGGAGATAACCAATCCATGCCCAGGATAACCTCAAAATCGATCATGTCGAGCAATAGAAGATCTGCTCTAGTCTCAAAATCACAGAAAGTAGCCACACAAGACTGGTAGATCCAGTTCACAACTACAGAATTACCCACAGGAGTGGACACATGAACATGAACACCCAAAGGCTCAGGAGAAATAGCCAGGAAACGAGCAAACAGAGATGATACATAAGAATAAGTAGACCCTGGATCAAATAATACCGATGCATCTCTACCGCTGACGGAGATAATACCTGTGATGATGGCATCTGAGGCCAATGCATCCAGCCTGGCTGGAAGAGCATAGAATCTAGCTGGAGCACCGGCTGTCTGGCCTCCACCTGACTGAGGAGTAGCTGGTTGACCTCTTCCTGTCTGGCCTCCACCTCTGGATCGTCCTCTACCACTTTTCCCTCCACCTCTAGGTGGCTAGGCCGCAGGTGCTGGAGTCGTGGGCTGCTGCCCCTGCTGTACTGCCTTGCCCCTAAGCCTGGGGCAGTATCTCCTTATGTGGCCTGTGTCACCGCACTCAAAACAACATGGTGCAGCGACCTGCTGCCCTGATGACTATCCCTGATAACTCGTAGACCCCGTGGGAGGAGCCTAGATAGCCGGTGGGCGATATGGAGTCCCCAGCATAACACTGAAGTAGGGACCAGAAGAACCCCGAGGACCTGAATACCCACTGGAAGAACCCTGAATAGCTGGCGGGTGGTAGGAACTCTCTGGCATGGCACTGAAATAGGGGCGTGTTGGAGCACCCCGGGCGGGAGGTGGTGGTGCTGAAGATAGGGTTCTACTGGGTTGACCCCTGCCATACTGACCTCTGCCCCTAGCTGGGGCACCTCTGAACTCTCCAAAGAATCTGGCTCTCTTGTCCTTCTGTATCTTCTCCCTACCCCTCTGACGATACCCCTCAATCCGGCAAGCAATCTCGACCACAAGCTGATACTCTGTACCCATCTCCACCTCTCGGGCCATACCCGATTGAATACTGGGCTGCAATTCGGCGACAAACCTCTGCACTCTCTCTGCATCCGTAGGGAGTATCATAAGTTCATGGCGAGATAACTCAGAAAACCTCGCCTCATAGTAGGTCACAGAAATCTGGCCCTGCTCAAGGTGCTCAAACTGATACCGCAAATCTTCCCTTTCAGAGGGAGGAATGTACCTATCCAGGAACAACTGTACGAACGGACCCCAAGTGATGGGAGAACTGACGGGACTACCAAGAACATAGGACTGCCACCATCTACGGGGACTGCCCTCAAGATGAAAAGTAGTGAAGTCGACTCCATGCGGATCCAATACCCTCATAGCGTGCAGTCTGTCCCTGCACCTGTCGATGAAATCCTGGGCGTCCTCATGACGCTCACCTCCGAAGACTGGAGGGTGAAGTCTGGTCCATCTGTCTAGTAACTTCTCCGGATCGAACTCCACAGTTAGCCTAGGCTAGGGTGCCGTTGCAGTAACTGGCTGAACCTCCTTTGCGGGTAGTGCACCCGGAGTCTAATATACTGCAGCTGCATGACCTGGAGCTGAGCAGTAGGGGTCTGTGCTCCCCCTCCTGCCTGCGAAGCAGCTGGGTCTGCTAGAAATAAACCAGCTTGAGTCATGGTGTCCATGAACCGGAGCATACGACCCATGACCTCCTAAAATCCCGACGCAGTCATGAAATCCGCCGGAGTAGGCATAGCTGCGGGCGCCTCGCCCTGCTTGTCACGACCCATTTTACCATAATAGGTTATGATAGCGCCTAACATCATTGTCAGGCCAGCCGATGCAGAAATGTGATTAAGTTCTCATTTTACCTTAGCCAATAAACAGTTATACTAGATATTCGAACATAAAAGGTAAGGCCAGTAAGGATCATAAAGTGCTACAATAGCAATACACCCCAAAATAAATGTCTACTACTGTGTGTGCCAGAACCTGGTGTCACAAGCTACGGGCGACTAGTAGAATATACACAAAAGAATAACACACTATCCTACTGTCTGAATCAGGATAAACAGAAACAAAAGTACAAGAAAGGACTTTCTCAGCTGCGGATCGGCATGAGAGAGAAGCAGCTCACCGTAGAAGTCCCCAAGCGTGCTCACTGCGGCGCACCAGGATAATGCCCAAATACACCTGCCTCAAAGCCTGTACATTTAAGTACAGAACCGTAGCATGAGTACATAAACCACATGTACTCAGTAAGTATCCCGTCTAATCTTGAAGAAGTAGAGACGAGAGGTCGACTTGATACTTACTAAGGTCAAGATAATATAATGTAATAAGGTGATATGTACAGCATGAGGGGTTTTAATAACACAAGTTTAATAGAAGAGACAAATTCATGTTCTCGTCATAATTAAATTACATGTTTTCCCTTTTCATATCAAATATTTGATCATGTCATAAGTAAATGCAAGCATATAAATCATGCACAAACATGTCGAGGTCGACGGCCCACTCCAACGGAAAATAAATTGTGCACTGCCGAGGGTCGAGTGGCACGAACCATAGATGCATCTATTATTACCGAGGCGATCGACCCAATCCATAATCATCAAGAAAATATCAAGAAAAGCACATAAGGCTCAATTATATACAAGGGAATTCCTACCAAGGCTCAACAACTCATACGTTCAATTTTCATTCCCTCAAGTCTCTAGAAAGTCAAAATGATCATATTGGAAAGTTAAAATAAGAGATATTCCCCAATTAGACATGGCATGGGTCCTAAAATACCCGAACAATTATCATATAGTAGCTACGTACGGACTCTCATCACCTAGTACGTACGTAGCCCCTGCATTTAGCAACAATTACTCATTTAAAATCCTATGGGGACAATTCCCTCTTATAAGATTAGAAAGGAGACTCACCTCGCTCCAAAGTGCACTCCCAATATCCAAGAACGAGCCCGAGTCCTTAATTCGAAGCCGGACAATCCCAAACTAATCAAACGAAGCAAGAGCTAGTAAACAAAGGCTTACAAGGTTGAATTCTAGCTATTTAAGCAACTTCCTAGCAATTAACACAAGTTTCCTAAATTTCGACACCGCGCCTGCGTGCACGGATTTCGAGATTTTTCAAAGGAAGTTGTTCTCTATCACCTAAGGATCACAAATATATGATTTCTAGTTCATTTCATAGCAAATTATAGGATTAAATCTTAGTTTTGGTTAAACCCTAGGTCTAACTCTAATCTCTTGAATTTTACCTAATTTTAGTGTTAAATCTACCTAATGATTATGTATTTGAACTAAAAGTGAGTGGGGATTACTTACCTTGGAATAATGTGCGGAAACTCCCCTTTTAGAATCGCCAAAATCGCCTAAGTGTGGAAAGAAATATGGAAGAAATGAGCTTGAGCTCGTATTAAATGAGTTTCTGTCCCCAGCGATTTTCGCTTATGCGGGAGAAATCCCGCTTCTGCTGAAAATGGCCGCTTATGCGGTTTCTTGGCAACTGGGCTCGACCGCTTCTGCGGTTTGGGGGCCACATAGGCGAAATTGCTTATGCGGTCCCAGGGCCGCTTCTGCGAAATAGGGGAACTGAGCCGGACCGCTTCTGCGGTATAGGGGGTCGCAGGAGCGGGACCGCTTCTGCGGTTTCCCAGGACTTGATCCTTTCCACTTCCGCGATGAGGCGACCGCTTCTGCAGTCCAAGAGCCGCAGAAGCGGTTATGACAGAAGCAATAGATGGAGTTTTTCCTAAGTTTTTAACTTCACTCGAACCTCGACCATTTGATGCTCGGGGCTCCCGAGCCCCGCCCAAACATACCGACAAGTCTAAAATCACGAGGCGAACCTACTCGAACCCTCGAAATACTCAAAACAACGTTAAATTGAGGAATCACACCCCAAAGCCCAATATCTCAAATCATTGAACTTCAAGTTTCAAACTTTCCTCCAAAGGGTCAAAACGCCCTTAAACTATTCGGATTGACACCAAATTTTACGGGTAGGTCTTAACTGATATTTCGGACTCGTACTAAGTTTCAAAATCGAAATCCGAACCCGATGTCTATGAAAACAATGATTTCTCAGTTTATTTAATTCTTTGAAACTTAAACTTAACAATTTTACATAAAAATTCATTACTCGGGCTAGGGACCTCGGAATTCGATTTCGGGCATACGCCCAGGTCCCATATTATCCCGCGGACCCTCAGAAATTGTCAAATTATGATTCTGGGTCCGTTTCCCCAAAATATTGATCGAAGTCAAACTTGGCCTTTTTAATGGAACTTAAAGAAGCAACTAGGCTTAAATCTTGCTCAGAACTCTTCTAACTTCTGAACTACCCATCCCCGCAAGTCATAAGTTAGTTAAAGCAAGTGTGGAAAGTATTATTTAAGGGAACAGGGTTCGATAATGCAAAACGACCAGTCGGGTCGTTACATTGCTCTTCAACAGTGGGATCCCTCGCAGGGTCTGCTGGTGTTGCAACTGGAATGGCTATGGGACGCCCTCGTCCCCTACCACGGGTCGGTGCCCTCCCCCAGCCTCTACCTCGGCCTCTGGCAACGGGGGGAGCAGCTCCTCCCGGGTCCGGAATGTCGGCGGTACAAGTCCTCACCATCTGTGAGAGAATAGTAGAAGAAATTTAGTACACTGACCACTACACGATGGAAAATGAATAAAGAGTAGTCTTTCCTAACACCCTATAGCCCCTCGAAGATAAATAGAGACATCTCCGTACCGATCTACAAGACTCTATGAGGTTTGCCCGTAACTTGTGAGACCTACGTTAACCTAATGCTCTGATACCATGTTGTCACGACCCATTTTCCATAATAGGTCATGATGGCGCCCGACACCCTTTATCAGGCCAGCCAACGCAGAAGTATAATTAAATTCTCATTTTTTTACCTTTGACAAAAACCATTATAATAGATTTTTCCTAATTTAAAGTTATAAAGCAGTAAAGACCAATGAAATGTAAAGACAGTTATACAACCCAAAATAACGTCTACCTCTGTGTGTGCCAGAACCTGGTGTCACAAGCTACGGGCAACTAGTAGAATATACACAAAAGAATAATACCCTATCCTACTGTCTGAATCAGGATAGACAGAAACAACAAAAAATACAAGGGAGACTTCTTCGGCTGCGGATCGGCAAGAAGGGAATGCAGCTCACCGTAGAAGTCCCAGATGTGCTCACTGATATGCACCAGAATAATGTGACGACCCAAAGGATCATCACCATATTTCTCCCTTTTTTGTGCTTCCGAGGCCTTGGAAACCTTGCTATTGGTTACCTCGATTTGCGTGCATAGTGCGTGAAGCCGGAAAGTTTTTATGTTAAAATATATGAATTCTGTGAAAAATTTGAAGAATTACGATATTAATATTGATATAGTTGACTTTGGTCAACATTTTGGGTAAACGGACCCGGACCGGTGATGTGATGGTCCTGGGATGTGCGTAGAAAAATATGGGACTCGGGCATGTGCCCGGAGTCGAAATCCGAGGTCCAGAACCCGGGTAAAAGAAATTTTCTGTTAAATTGTTTTCTGGAATTATTAAGGAAAAATGAAAATGAAAATGAGTTAGAAAATATAGGTATCGGGCTCGTATTTTGGTTCCGATGCCCGGTACAGGTCTTAAATATACGTTAAGCGATTTCTGTGAAGTTTGGTTGAAAACGGACGTCGTATGACGTGTTTCGGACTATGAGTTCCAAGTTTGGAAGTTTAAGAAGTTTGAAATGAAAATCATGAGTTTTGAGGCTCGATTCTATGTATATGATGTTATTTTGGCGATTTGATCGCACGAGTAAGTCCGTAGGATATTTTTGAGGTTGTGTGCATATTTGGTTTGAAGCCCGTTTTGGATAGGTGTCGGATTGCATTTCTCATAGTTGAAAAACCTTTTGTGCTTCAGTTCTGCAGGCTTCGCAATTGCAAAGCCAGCACTCGCAATTGCGAGCTTTCTATCGAAAATGCAATCGTTCACCTGGGCAGCAACTTTCACAGATGCGAAGAAAATTATCGCAAATGCGATGCCCGCCCTCAAACCCAGTCTTCGCAAATGCGAACGACTGTCCACAAATGAGGATGTGAACCTTCGCAAATGCGAACAATAGTTCACAAATGCGACCTTTCCAGTGTCCTTCAGAGTTCGCAAATGCGAACTCGACTTCGCAATTCCCATATTTGGTAGGGGTTCGCAATTGCGAACCCCTGTTCGCAAATGCGACATCAGAGACCTGCATATTCATACTTAGACGATTTTGAAGCTTCATTTTTCATATTTTCAAAACCCAAACACCCATTGGCGATTTTTCACGAACTCCCTCTTCTCCAAATCATTTGTAAGTCAACTTTTACTTAATTTCTTCAATCTTTAACATCATTTATCATGTTTTCATCTTAAAATCAAGGTTTTTCATGGGTAAAAATGGGGATTTTGGGTAGAACCTAGGTTTTGTTAAAATTGGGGATTTGGACCTCAATTTGAGGTCCGATTTCAAAACAAATCATAGATATGAACTCGTGGGGTAATGGGTGACCGGGTTTTGGTTCGAACTTCGGGTTTTGACCACGTGGGCTTAAGGGCATTTTGGGAATTTTTGAGCAAAACTTTAGGAAATCATTTTATGCATTCAAATTGATTCAATTAACATTTGTTGATACATTCAAGTAATTTGTGGCTAGATTCAAGCGGTTTTGTGGTGAATTCGAGGGGAAAAGCTATTCTAGAGGCTTGAGTGGATTTTTGGAGCATTTGAGTAAGTGTTTGTTCTAACTTTGGCTTGAGGGATTAGGATTAGGTTATTATTTGCTACGTGCTAAATGTGGAGTACGGTGTATAGGCATGGTGACGGTTATCTATGCACCGGAGTCTAGAATGACCGTGAGTCATATATGTGTGGGATTCTGATTTAATGGTACATTTTTCTTGCTTGGGTTGATAAGCATAATATATTTTGATTGGTTTGGCTTTTGGAGCATTGGCTCGGACTAGAAATTGTTACCCGAGAAATAGATGATTAAAAGTGGAACGTGTAGCGATTAGTCCCTTGCCGGGACGTAAGTATTTATTGTATTCTCCCTTGCCGGGATGATTGAATTGTTAATTGTATTCCCTTGCCGGGATTTTCTTGTGATTGTTGTTACTCCCCTCGCACTTGAGTTGCGGTCGTTTTTTGGGTGAGATCTTGGTATTAAATATTGAGGATCGGGTTGCACGCCGCAACAGTATTGATGAATATTGAGGATCGGGTTGCACGCTGCAACGATATTGATTGTTGAGGATCAGGTTGCACGCCGCAATGGTGATATATGTTAAGGATCAGGTTGCACGCCGCAATGGTGATATATGTTAAGGATTAAGTTGCGCGCCGCAACGGAGTATGGACTGAGTGTATTGCTTTCGTGTGTAGAAGCTTCCTGTGTTTTCCTTATCAGTTGTTATTGTTCAGCTTCATTTTTTTACCATTGATTTCTATATTTGGACTGTAGTACCCCACAACATGTTTCCCCCTCCCTTTTAACTGTTAAAATTAGTGTATTTCCTGTTATTGCACATATATCTGTACAGGTTATTTGTGGTAGGTCCTGTCTAGCCTCGTCACTACCTCACCGAGGTTAGGCCAGTCACTTACTAGCACATGGGATCGATTGTGCTGATGCTACACTGTGTGCATTTCTTTTCCACAAATCAGGATGCAGCTTTCGGATCGCAGCAGTTCTAGATCGGGGGCAGACCTTCAGTCCAGGGACTCTTGAGGTAGCCTTGCTGACGTCCACATGCCCGGAGTCTCTTCCACCTTTATTCAGTTTGTTAATTCTTGTATCGAAACAGACTGTTATGATTTCTTTCAGACGGTTG
>MU690758.1:0-11480 GCA_026770625.1 Nicotiana glauca
ACTAAGGGGTTAAAAGGGTAATTTGGACAAGTTAATATGGCTGTCACATGCCCTGTACAGGCCTGCTCAAGTGGTATGTTAAAAGGCCATTAGTTTAAACTGAGTGGGGTGGCAGAACCCCAGGGGATGGGTTTAAAATAATAGAATAGCCCTCCCCCATCCCTTTCGATCAGATAAACAAGCATAATGGGGAACAATGTTTTCCATCAAGAAATGCCTCTCGGGCAGTGGAAATACAGGGGGGTATGGGCAGGTTTTAAACCTGCAGAGCTTAGAGGCTCCCTTCTGCCTATGTATAGGCCCCTTTTAAGACTTAGAAAAAAAGGAGAAAAAATTGGTGTTGAGAGAAGAATTTTTTTGAAACCAAAAGTTTAGAGATAGAAAGTTTAAGTTGGCTGGCTTATACCTCAAAGAGTTCAGTAATTATAGAGTGAAAACAGGCTGGATTTTCGGACAAGAAAAAAGATAAAAGTTGAAGTAGGCTGTTTTCTTACAGTTATTTTTCAGAGAGTCTAGGCTGAATTTTTACATTGAAAGTTCAGGTAGTTTGAGAGTGCTTCTGTTTTGGTGTTAAAGAACAGGGACTCAGAATTGTTCTATTGCATCTCTTGCATCTGGCTCCCTTCTGTTTCTGACTGTGATTGCACTTTGGTTTGTTGGGTTTCAAGTGTATTTCCTGGGTTGTGCCATTGGATTAGCTGTTACTGTTTCATTGGGTTCTGCTGGATTTTCTATTGGTTTTTTTTTAATCTGTCCCTGGGTTTTCTGTTTGCTGGTTATTACTGGTTGCTACTGGTTGTTGTTAAGTGTTGCTGTTGCTGTTGGCTGTTATATGCTACTGTTGTTCCACTGATCTTCCTCTCCTCTTGCTTCATATACCAGTTACACTTCCGAGTCACACTGTGATGTAGCTGTAAAAACATGAAAGATGTAATGCTCGGGTAGTCAAAACTTAGGGCATTTGTAACTTAGTAGATAAGAAGTACACTCTCCTCGTCTCTAATAATGTGAAAGTTTGGTTCAAATGTATGAACAATTTGGAAAGTCAATGACGAAGAAATGCTATTTGCTCATTCAGATTTGTTGAGAATTGTTGCAGCTGTAAATATTAAAATTAGACAGTCATTTGGAACTGTATTAAACTGTAGGACTATTAATTTGATTAGCTGCATTCTTATAAGCATGAAGGTTCTATAGCCAGCAATTCGATTTTACTTGTGCTTTTGGTATAGTGTAGTGTAGTGTAATGTATTTCAATTTATTTCCAATAGGTATGGAAAACAAAGCAAATCCAATAATACTTTACTGCAGCATGTTATTTCGTATCCAACTCTTAGTGTAAATCATTGAGCATTAGAGTAGTTTCCAGGAATTATAAAAATAACTTCATATGGTTCATATTCATGTGTAGTGTTAGGTAAAGTCACATAACCAAGNAGCCTCGCCGAATAGAATCGCATAAATTGCAGGGCCCTCGTAAAATATATATATTAAAAATACTTAGACTTCGGGATGGGATATTTAGTGAATTGCACGGCTTTCCCCAAAAATAATAACGCGTTAGACTCTTTAGGCACGGTTCTAATAATCTTACCTTCCTAAACTCGGGTGCACATTTATGTGACCCAAATCCAAATCTCGACGAAGTCGAAATGTGTTAAAGGCCACAGGCGTACTGGTACNGTGTTAAAGGCCACAGGCATACTGGTACGGTGTGGCCCGAAGTACATTTTCACGACGTTGCAATTCTCTTGAAAATAATAAATAGTAAAAAGCAATTTATTAGCCTTTAAATAATAAATGAGACGAGCCTCGCCAAATAACACGCAAATTGCGGGGCCCTCAATAGATGGTTATTTTAAATGCTTAGATTTCGGGACAAGCCGTTTAGCTAATTTCACGGCCTTCTCAAAAATAACGATACGCTAGTCGCTTTAGGCGTACCTTTAATAATTTATTTTCTTAAACTTGGGTGCACATTTATGTGACCAAAATCCAAATCTCAATGAAGTCGAAATATGTTAAAAGCCACAGGCGTACTGGTACGGTGTGGTCCGAAGTACATTTTCACGATGTTGCAATTCTTATCCAATAATAATAATCGCAAGCGGTTAAAAGTTAAAAATTCGCACATAGGTTTAACATGTATTAAAATCAGATAAATAAGCCAAATATAATAATTAAGCGACCGTGCTAGAACCACGGAACTCGAAAATGCCTAACACCTTCTCTCGGGTTAACAGAATTCCTTATCTGGATTTCTGGTTCGCGGACTATAATACAGAGTCAATCTTTTCCTCGATTTGGGATTCAACTGGTGACTTGGGACACCATTAATCTCCCAAGTGGCGACTCTGAATTAAATAAATAAATCCCGTTTCGATTGTCCTTTAATTGGAAAAACTCCCTTCACCACGCCCTTAGCGAGGTGCGGTAGCGCCAAAAGGAGGTGTGACAGCTCTGGCGACTCTGCTGGGGACATCATTATGATAACCCAGAACTTTGGTTCAGGGTTCAAGAATTCGATTTTGGTATATTTGTTGTATTTGGAGTGTATATTATCTGACTTTCTACATGTTTCATGCTATATGTGCCAAATGCTTTACCGCTTTGATATTATTTGAACTGTATATATAAACTGTGCTGAAACCCTTCTCTCCTTACCTCCGGGGATGTGCTTACTGGTTGAGACTCCCTATTCTGTTAGTGTCAATACCCTGAAATAAGAAAGAGGTCGGACAAGTTACTAAGCCGGGTGGCCTTTCGGTGCCCGGTACGTTGCCCCCTCCTCGACTCGAGTTGTCCGCTCGAGTACACAGTCTAGAACACGTACCTAGGTTTTGAACTTAGAATAACGTGACTTCATGCCGGATCCCTAGTAGGAACGTTTACTTGCATCATGTTGCATTCGACTTAGGGGACTCAACACAGGGGTTGGGTCCGTCCAGGACAGGCAACCTGAAATGAAAAAACCATCCTGCTACATCTTGTTTGTCTTACGCATCTATTTGCTTCAAACTTGCATGTTGACCGGCTTTTAAATATTGAGGAAAACGAAAAAAAAAGGGTAAAATAAAAATAAACAATATCCAAGCAGTGTCAAAACTCTGCTTGATTTTCATAGGTTATTTTGTTTGCCAATGGAAAAAGAAAAATGACAAGTTTTTATTTTCGAAATAGTTTATTTTACTGGCCAATAAATAAATAAATAGTGCATTTTTCAATAAAATGAAATGAAAAAAAAAATATAGTTTATTTGTTTGTCAATAAAATGAAAAAAATAGTGCGTTTTATTTGCCAATAAAAAGAAAAAGAGGAAAAAATGTTTTGTCTGCGAACATAGTTTGTTTTATCTGGCAGAACTACGCTGGTTTGATTCTCACAAGGCGTGAGATACGTAGGCAACCCTCATCAGGTCCAATCTCTCCTTTTCAAAAATAGCCAAAAGTGTCAAAATTAATTTTTGTTGTTGGGTGAGGCCGTTTTCAAAAATAGCCGAGTGCTCCCGAAAGGGACGCCGGAAGGCTGATTTTGCATAAACGGCCACCTTAGGGTCATTTTTAGGATTTTTGTCAGTTAGCGAACGCAGCCTTAAAATCTTCATCCCGGGACTGCTGAAAGGCCGCGATCGGAAAATCAGATCTCTTTTGTCTAGTTTGAAAATAGTCAAATCGTTGTCAGTCAAAATAATTTCTTTTCATTTTATAACATTAATAAACGTGCAGGATGAGCACAATACAAAATGTACCATTTTCAATAATGACCAAGATCCCTGTCGAGTTGCGATTATGGTGGAATGACTTGGGTGAAGAAGGTCGCAAGGAAGTGAAGAAGTACCTAAAAGGTCTTACGGGTTTACTAGGCATACAACCTCGGGGAGATATCATCAGAGCGCTGGTCCCCTTTTGGGATCCAGCACATAATGTGTTTCATTTCTCAGACTTCGAGCTTACCCCAACGCTGGAAGAAATAGCCGGGTACATCGGGAGTGGTGAAGCCCCGTTAAGATTCAAATACTTGGTTGCTCCCAGGGCCGTCACTGTACACCGTTTCCTAGATTCATTAAAAATACCTCGGACGGTCCATAATTCTGATCTTGCAAAAGGTTTCTGCAGCTTGCACTTCCTCTACGAGAGATATGGCCACATAGGCGGGTTCGACAAATCCGATATCAGGCTGTGCAGTAGAGGTAATCGTCAGAAATGGGATAAGCATAGGCGGGTGGCCTTTATGATAACATTTCTGGGTGTTGTAATATTTCCAGTAAAAGGTGGGAATGTTGATATAAGAGTAGCGGGGGTGCTCAGTACCTTGCTCACCCAAGATAAAAGCACTCTAGCACCTATGATCGTGGCAGACATCTTTCGGGGTCTCACTGTTTGCAGGGCCGGGGCAAAATTTTTGAGGGGTGTAATTTGCTGCTACTAATGTGGATGACTGAACATCTATGTCACGATTCTCCATTTTTAAGTTATGGTTTATCTGAGAAGACTTGCACGGAAGAATTCAACACTGGAATAAAAGGGGTTAGCTTACCCGAGGGAGTTGTATCATGGACATCATTATTTCAAACTCTCACTGCCAACCAAATTCAGTGGACACTAGGTTGGGCGCCCGTTAATGAGATCATATATATGCCAGCGGCCAGGCCCCATTTTCTTCTAATGGGACTTAAAAGCATCCAGCCCTATGCACCTCATCGGGTTTTGAGGCAGCTCGGAAGGTATCAAGTAGTACCAAAAGATGAAGACCTAAGCATCCAAGTAGTCGAGATTAGTGCCGACGGTCAGTTCCCCGAAGAAGAGGTTCGCCGGATTTGGAGCGAGTGTCAACATTTGGCGGAAAACACTTGTGTACCGAGCAAAGCAAAAGGGGAAGTCGATTTTGGTTATCATGCTTGGTTCAGGGGCGACGCATCATACGGGAGACCGGCTAAAAGGCCCCACCTCAAAGATTTTGCTGAGTCATCACAGGAACAATGGGATTGGTTAGCAAAGGAAGAAGGTTATAGAGCAAAAATTGGCAAGATGGAACAACAGGTCAAAAACCTGCAATTTGAAAAGAGTATGCAAGTTGTCGCTGACGAAGGAGACAAAAAGAAATTGGCACAGAAAAATGAATTCTTAAAAGCTCAAATCCGACAGATGAAAATGGATACCGACAGACACCCAAGGAGTCAACCGGATGAAATACTGATAAAAGGGTTGGAAAATCAAGTCGCTGATGTCCAAAGGGATTTGGAAGAATCGGAAGCCAAGATAGCGAGGATTCGGACCAGATGGAGAATGGGAGCACATCAACGAGCACTTCATTTGCAACGAATAGAAAGAGATTATGCGGAAATCATCACTGACCTAAGGGAAGCAAATACTACTCTCAGGGAGCGGGTTTTCAAACAAGTCCGAGACGCCAGGATAGACAGAGACCGTTGCTACAACTTGATAGCGCGGATGGAAAAACAAGTGGGTAGGCTCCTGGACCAAGTCACCGGCAACGCTCGGATATTGGGGGCAAAGAACCAACAGATAGAACAACTGCTCAGAGAAAGGGATAGGGTCAGGGACAGAATCGAGGAAATCGGGCATTACGTCACCATGAAGTGCTTAGCGTGTGAGCAAATGCCCCGTACTACCCTTTTTGCCTCAGTTAAGGATTGTGTTCACCAAATCATGAAAGAGTTAAAAGGATTGCACAAGGATCTCACACTAAGGTCCGCGGCAAGGCCGAACGATGCCTCGCGGACCCCGAGAAATTTTAGGGCATTAGGATGATGTTTTGAATGTTGTACTTTTGAAATTTCGAGAGTTTAGTTTTGTCATGTTGTCCAGGTTTTGTACGAGTCAAGTACTTTCTTATTCGGAGTTTATTGTAAGCCATGTTTTGTAATCAAAGGAGTTTTGTTATAAAAATCCCAAAGCTTCGGCGTAACTTTATTCACCCGAACTACGCTCGGTCTGATTCATGCGGGGACATGATACGTAGGCAATCCACATAAGATTCGACCACTACTAAAAGAAAGAGAAGGGTGTAATAACAAGTAAGTTTTTTAAAGTCACTTGAAAGAGGCACAGAAATAAGATAGCCGGAATGACGCATGTGATAAGAATCAAAGACATGTAGAAATGGTTAACTATTTAGGAACATTGCATCCCCCAATGTGCTTGCCAAATCTATTAAAACTTTGATGCTAACAAGTTTGCTTTTGTCCGATATCAGACAGTTAGTTGTTAGAGCGTTCTGGCATCACATCATTACCGAACCAGATCTAAAGGACCTATATCACTAAGCATGTCTACTTCAGAACATAGCGCCGAGGAAGAGAGGCCGGTGAGCCAATTGCTGAAAGAGGCAATGAAGAAGATAGAAAAGATGGGGTTGGAAATGAATGCAATGCAGTTGGCCCTGGCCAAAGTGCAAAAGAGCCCTGAACCACCTGTTACTCCTACGTTAGGGCATATACCGGGATACTCTCACCCTGGCCCTTCAACAAACCCACCGAATCATCATTACTATCAAGGGAGAAGCCCCTACGATACCCAAGCTCCACCTCCCAATCAACAGTTCCCACCACCAAGCATTCCTGTTTTTATGGGACCTCCACCAGCCACCCTGCAAAGATCAACCAGTGAGCCATTGTTTCAGGCTCATGATACTCAATATTATCCCCCTAAACCTACATTCAATGCACCAGAATCCTATACCCGCAATCCCCACTTAGAAATCCCGGCAGAGATTGAAAAACCGGCGAAGGTCCCGGAATAAGATGAGGTAATGAGAAAGTTCAAAAGCCTGGAGCAAACCTTCAGGAGCATGCATGGGTTGGGAAATCAGGTCGGTGTGGCTTACAAAGATCTATGCCCTTTCCCCGACGTCCAGTTACCAGCAGGGTTCAAAATGCCCAAGTTTGACTTATATGAGGGGCACGGCAATCCTATGGCACATTTACGTGGCTTTTGTAGCAAAATAAGAGGGGCGGGTGGAAAAGATGAGCTACTGATAGCTTATTTTGGTCAAAGCTTAAGCGGAACGGCACTTGAATGGTATACCAGACAAGATCCCAGCAGGTGGTACACTTGGGATGATCTAGCGCAAGCTTTCGCAGGTCACTTCCAATACAATCCCGAGATAGTTCCTGACCGTCTCACGTTATTGAGGACTGGGAAGAAGCCGGGAGAAAACTTCCGCGAGTTTGGTTTCTGCTGGAGGGAACAGGCAGCTAGGGTTGATCCTCCTATGAGAGGGGGAAATGGTAGATTACTTCCTACAAACGCTGGACCCAACTTACTTTGGTCACTTGGTGACAACAGTTGGAAAATCTTTCAATGAAGTAATAAAAATAGGGGTTATGATAGAGGAGGGACTAAGGTCCGATAAAATCCTGAATTACTCAGCACTTAAGGCAACAACCTAGGCTATTCAGAGCGGCACAGGAGGTGCGCTGGGGAGGAAAAAGAAAGAAGAAGTCACCACGGTTGAAGCAGGTAGGTGGTCCAGGGCCAACAAACCGTACTATGACCAACCCGGATCCCACAATCCAAGTTATCCATATTCCCCACATAGCCCACCACAACACTACTATCCACCGCAGGAGCCACACTTTTCCGTGTACCAAGCACAGACGTACACTCAACCTTCGGTGCGCCCGCAATGGCGCGCGCCGGCTCTCTAAAACGCATATGCACCTTCACAGAATACCTACCCAATTCCACAGAACACATACCCACCACCCCAAAATGCCTATCCACCGCCAAGGGCCCACAGGAACCCTCCAAGGGCAGGTTTCCGTGGAAATCAACCTTCTAGAAATGAAAGGCATCAAAGACAAAGAGCCCTTACTGAATTGGGAGAAACCTATACCGCCCTGTTCTACAAATTAAGGAAGTTAGGCTTGTTGAGTCCTGTCGAGCATAGGATGCCAAATCCTCCGCCCCAGAATGTAAAGCAATCGAAAAGCTACGAGTATTGCTTGGGAATGCTAGGGCATGATACTGAAAGATGTTGGAGATTGAAACATGCAGTACAGGATCTCATCGATGCCAATAAGATAGAGGTCCAAGCGCCGGAGGCACCCAACATCAATCAGAACCCTTTACCAGCACATCACGAAGTTCATATGATAGAGCTCGTACATGAAGGAGAGGAGATAAAGAAACCATCACAAACAGTAATGATGATCCGGGCCACCCCAAAAGAAAGGCCGATCGATAAAGAAGCAGGGGTACATGCGGAGAAGTTAGAGGTTAAACCTGTGGTGATATTGGGGGAAAATACAGCCATTATTCCAAAGAAACCAGAAGCGACCAAAATGGTAGTATCGGGAGCATCATCCGCACCCGTATTTGTTGTAAAGGGAGTTTGCCGGGAATCGATCATCATCAAGCCTGTAGTCCAACTGCCGATGACTAACAGCAAGGTCGTGCCTTGGAAGTATGAGAAGGCGGCAGTAATATACAAAGGCAGGCAAGTGGAAGAGGAGATATGTGAGACTCAGGGGTTAACTCGGTCGGGGAGATGCTTTGCTCCTGTCGAGTTAAGAAAGTCTAATCCAGCAGTGGCAAAGAAGCCGGTAACGGAAGAAGAAGCTGAGGAGTTTATAAAGAAAATGAAGACGCAAGACTATTCCATTTTGGAGCAATTAAGAAAGACCCCAACTCAAATTTCATTACTGTCTTTGATGATTCATTCCAACGATCATTGTCAGGCACTGATGAAAATCCTGAACAAGGCTCATGTTCCGGATAAAATCTCTGTGAATCACCTGGAGAAGATAGTGCACAAAATCTTCGAAGTAAACTGGGTTACCTTCTCTGATAATGAGCTACCGCCAGAAGGTACAGAACACAACAAAGCCTTGTATTTGACCGTGAAATGTGAAAACTCGGTGGTCACCCGAGTATTGGTTGATAATGGGTCCAGCGCCAACATCTGTACTTTGGCTACTTTGAACAAGCTAAAAATTGATCATGACCGGATTCACAAAAACAGCGTCTGTGTCCTAGGTTTCGATGGAGGTGGTACCGACACGGTGGGGGACATCATACTGGAATTGACCATTGGTCTAGTAGAGTTCATCATGGAATTCCAGGTGGTTGATGTGGCAGTATCATATAATCTTCTACTTGGGCGACCTTGGATCCATGCTGCCAACGCAGTCCCCTCTACATTACACCAGATGGTGAAATTCGAATGGGACAAGCAGGAGATAGTGGTGCACGGGGATGACGGTACGAGCCTTGTGGGAGATGATATTGTGCCACTCATAGAGACTGATGACGACAAAGGACCATGGGTGTACCAGGTTTTCGACGAGGTTCCAGTGGGCAAAATTTCGGAAGGAAAGAACCTCCCACTCCCCAGGATGACTCCCGCAACTGTCATGATGGTTTCAGAGATGCTGGGCAATGGGTTCGTGCCAGGAAAAGGTTTGGGGGCCAAGCTTCAGGGTATTGTTCAACCTGTATCCTTGCCTAAAAATTTAGAGACCTTTGGACTGGGGTTCAAACCTACTGTGGCAGATGTACAGCGAGCAAAGAAAATGAAGAAAAACGTTTGGGTCCTTCCCAAGCCAGTTTCGCGCCTTTTCAGATCTTTTATTAAAGCAAGTGTCAAGGGGTCGTCGGCCCCAAAGATTCTCGGACCATTGATTGGGATGGACGAGGATTTGAATTAGAGCCTCGAAAGGATGTTCGCCGAGGTCCACATGATAGAAGTTGGAGAGGGTTCCAGCGGAGCAGACATACAGTTCGTGGGGCCTAAGACCAATATCAACAACTGGACGATTACTCCTCTTCCTATTAGAAGGGAGTCTCGGTAGTAGGCTCTGGATTTTCTTTCTTGTTTCCTGGATTATTCCAGAGTTGTAATCCAATTTTGGTTTTATTTGTATTCAGTAAAGTGTGAAACTCTGTTATTCCGTGTTTTTATAAAAACAAAAGTTTCCTTTCCTTTTCCTATTTTTAATTTTTGTTTATTCTTTTTCTTTCTGAACAGTTCTTTTTCTACTGGTTCTAATGACACGGCATGCTCAACGAATCGTCGATCTAGTCTAAAAAATCAATCCGACTCCGACTTAATTGTACAAGAGGTTGATCATGATGATGAGTCCGAATATGACGAGGATGAATCCTTCGAGGAAATAAACAGAGAATTATGCTAGTTCGAAGAGAAACCAAAGCCTAATCTGAATGACACTGAAGCTGTCAATTTAGGGGATGCAGACGATGTCAGGGAAACCAAAATCAGCATCCACATTTAGCCAACTATTAGGGAGGAATTAATCAAAACCCTCATTGAGTTCAAAGATGTTTTTGCATGGTCATATGATGACATGCCGGGATTAAGTACCGATCTGGTAGTTCACAAATTGCCCACTAACCCGACATGCCCTCCTGTCAAGCAAAAACTGAGGAAATTTAAGACAGATATGAGTGTGAAGATCAAAGAAGAAGTGACCAAGCAGCTACAGGCAAAAGTAATTTGTGTCACTCGATATCCCGATTGGTTGGCCAATGTTGTACCAGTGCCGAAGAAAGATGGGAAGATTAGGGTATGTGTTGACTACCGCAATCTCAACAAGGCGAGCCCCAAGGATAATTTTCCATTGCCCAACATCCACATCTTGATCGATAATTGCGCCGGGCGCGAGATCGGATCCTTTGTGGACTACTATGCAGGGTATCATCAGATCTTAATGGATGAAGAAGATGCAGAAAAGACGGCTTTCATTACGCCATGGGGAACTTACTGTTACCGGGTAATGTCGTTCGGCTTGAAGAATGATGGGGCAACGTACATGAGAGCAATGACTATTGTGTTCCATGACATGATACACAAAGAGATTGAAGTGTACGTGGATGATGTGATCATAAAATCCAAGCATCAAAAGGACCATGTAGCAGACATAAGGAAGTTCTTCCAGATACTTCGAAGGTATGATATTAAGCTCAACCCGGCCAAATGTGCCTTTGGGGTTCCATCAGGAAAGTTACTAGGGTTCATCGCCAGTCGGCGAGTTATTAAATTGGACCCCTCAAAGATCAAATCCATCCAGGATTTGCCGCCGCCGAAGAACAAAACAGAGGTGATGAGTCTGTTGGGAAGATTAAATTATATCAGCAGGTTCATTGCTCAACTTACGGCAACCTGTGAGCCCATATTTCGGCTGTTGAAGAAAGACGCCGCGATAGAATGGACGATGGAATGTCAGGAGGCGTTTGACCAAATCAAGGGGTATTTGTCAAATCCACCCGTGTTGGTTCCGCCCGAACCAGGAAGACCATTGATTCTCTATCTGACCGTACAGGAAAATTCGTTCGGCTGCATTCTGGGGCAACACGACAGCACAGGGAGGAAGGAGCGAGCCATCTACTATCTCAGCAAGAAATTTACAGTATATGAAATTAAGTACACTCAACTGGAGAAGACATGCTGCGCCCTAACTTGGGTGGCACAAAAGTTAAAACATTATCTGTCATCGTATA
>MU690758.1:35756-70538 GCA_026770625.1 Nicotiana glauca
AAATTGAACATATCCAGTTACTATTTAACTCATGGAATTTACCTTCGCATTGTGACAGCAAATGACAGATCACTGGACTATATTTATAGAGGTCATTTTATACTGGCTGGGAATTATAAAAGGAGAATCCGACAGGCTATGTGTATAAAGATACTTGGTGTAAAGATCCCAATTATTATATGTAGGAAAAGAAGCTATTGTACAATACAGGTAAAAACGAAAATTCTTCGACCACCGAAAAATATCCAGAATTCAAACGAACTACTTATAACATAGGAAAATGATCATGAAGAATGATAAAATTATAAACTAATAGTCAGTAACATCCACCTTATGATATTAATAGAGCATTTCAAAGCAACATAGTTCGAGAATCTTACAAAACATTCACCTTAATATTGTCCATAAAGTTTTGCTAAAAAATCATAAAGAACTGAAAAAGGTGAATTTACAAAACATTCACCTTACTTAANAATTGTTTAATATAAATGTGTAGTAACTAGGGGTGTACATAGGTCGGGTTGGTTCGAATTTTGCAATTACCAAACCAAACCAATTGTATCGGGTTTTTAAATCTATAGATCAAACCAAACCAACAAAAGTCGGGTTTTTTAATATCGGGTTTTCTCGGGTTTCTCGGGTTTTTAGGGTTTCTCGTGTTTTTCGTTCCGATAAACTTGTGCTCCAAACTATATATAGCTTCCAAGCATGGAATGGTAATAAATGAACTTAGTTCATCTGGGAAAGAAGTTTCATTGCCTTTCAACGTAATATGTTCTCTCTTCAATCAAAGAATAGGGAACACAACAACAAACAATGAATGGCAATAGGTGTTAAGAAAAAATTACTCCTTACACAATATAGATGTTTTTTTTCTAGTAAACATACTGTGTTCTAATAAAAATTACTCCTTACTCCTTGATATGTCAACATACTGTGTTCTAATAAAACTTTAACAAGCCAATGAACTATTCCTGAAGGCTACAACTCCATACATTTCCATATCAGTTCTAGTAAGTCAAGAGAATTAAACAATATATGGCCATTGCCCATTAGGAAGTAGGCAGGATGAGAAAATTATCACCAAAAATATAAACTGCATATCATATTGCACTCTACATAAGANTCACTTGGACTTGAAGCTAGATTTCCACATCTTAGTTAATTAGGGAAAATCAAGGTATATGTATGCAGCTAAAAGAAAACATGTAAAATGAGAGCGAAAGAGCTTTACCGATGATTTCAACTGTTTGAGCAAAGGAAGAGCGTAGGTTTTTTGCCTTTGGAGAAGAGGCAAGATGATTTCAATTTTTTTTGTGTTTCAGAACACCTTTAGGACAATTTATCTACTTTAAGATTAGGTTTTGGTTTGGGCTCAATTATTCTTTTATGGGCCAAACAAAAACATTGACATGGGCTATAACACAAATTTAAAATATTATGCTATATAAAGAAATTATAATAAAAATTAAGAAATATTTATAACTTACATTCTAATAAATATTTTTATCTATCTAATATATAAAATATGTATACATGTAATGTCGGGTTGTTTTGATTTTTTTAGTTAATACCAAACCAACCCTATTGTGGTCGGGTATTATTTTTCAATACCAAACCAAGTCAAACTAAACCACTAGTCGGGTTTTTTTTCCTGGTTGACTCGGGTTTTCGGGTTGGTACGGGTTATCGGTTTGGTTTGTACACCTCTAGTAGTAACAGTTCAATTGATGCTTCTTTGTGGCTAAAGTTGTGGCAAAAGTTGACTGTCATATTTAATTTTAACATTTTAGTTTCAAGAAATATATAAACAATACATTAAACAGTAAACTTAAGTCACGTGATTTCTTCCAATATGGTTAAGCTTAAAATTTTTGTAATGTTAGTATGATAAATTTGCATAATGTTAAGATCAGTTGATACAAACCTCGGACAGGAACCGAGTAATTAATGTTCACTCGCAGTTTGAAGGCGGCTGCCAACGAACCTGGTTGTCGATGAGAACGAACAGTTTCTGGGAAGTGTTTCAGGTTATACACTGCACATAGCTACATGTACGATTGGGAAGATAACACTATTGCAAATATACAAAGGACCAACCTTCAAACTGTCGTGGTCTTACTCAAGGGCTTAAACAGTTGCTAAACTTCGATTTCATGGATAGTGCACCAACTGAAGGTGTAATTAAAGCCCTGGAGCTGTTGTTAGCGTTTGTTGCCGTTGATGAGGATGTTAAGTTAACCAAAGTGGGTGGAAAAATGAGTGAGTTTCATGTAAAACCTATATTGTCCAACATGATTGTTGCCTCTGACAAGTACAATTGCTCTGCGGAGATAATAAGAATTGCTGCAATGAAATATGTAGGTAATTCAGTATTCCATCATCCAAGAGTGCAGCAGTTGAACTCGACAATTTTTGCAAGGACAACTAAATAATAAAAAGATATATTATAATGAGAGGCAAATTATCGTCTAAATACCACTCAGATACATAGTGGAAGCATAGAAATGACATACCTGCTTTGCAAGTTTGTTTCCAGCATGTGATCTACCATTAAACACATTCAAGGCAGGAACTGGGAACAACTACTTGTTACCTTCCAGATCTGTAATGTGCTGCAACACAAATAGTAAATTTAAATTAACAAAAAAATGATTACAGAATAATATTATTGGAAAAATAGGCATAATTTGAGCTAGTAAGATGGTTGTGTAGCTTGACTATTAAGTAAATAAATATAACTTGACGATTCGTGCCAAAATTTGACTGACGTACAAAACTGTAATAGTTTTGTTGAAGAAATCCATACTAAGATTACAAACCCTCTCCTTAAGCTAAGTGGCATCCCAAAAAATGTCACATGACACAATTAGTTATTGGTTATTATTTTTGAATTTAAATATATATAAAAAACGAAAATAATAAAATAAAACAAAACACTACCTTATATAAACTGCCAACCAAGCTGTTGGTTGATCAGGACGAACAGCTCTTGGGTAGTTCTTCCGGTTATACACTGAACATATCTACTACTTGTCTTGCATGAATATGAAAGGATTACATGCAAACTGCATTTCTATACTCCAAATATCTATTACTACGTACTAAGACATGAAGCTAACACTAATAAGTTAAGAAAACAAACAGAAAAAACTCAAAGTAAAAGAAAACACTACTTAGAAACGTATATATAATTAGCACTACAACAAATTAACGTTCACCTCACTTAGTCTTGGACTTGTTTTCTTCAGCAACAGTAGTAACATAACTGACTACAGCTTTAGTTCCTTCAGCAATGGCATGCTTCCCAAGTTCTCCAGGCAACACCATCTTCACAGCACCCTGAATCTCCCTCGACGGCAACGTTGTCCTCCCTACGTACTTTGACAACGTTGTTGCTAGGGCCGTGCACGGATCGGATTTAGCATATTTCGGATGCCGATTTCGGATTTCGGAATCTGAAAAGGCAATCCGAATCCGATCCGAATTAACATTAGATCGAATCGGATTTTAAACTTTGGATTGGATAATTTTTCGGATTGTCGGATTGAATCCGAATTAACCTTTTCAAACTTACTTTGCATTATGAAGGTCTTGAATCAAATGTCAATTTTACCAAACAAACCAAGTAGCTTCCTTGTCTATCTTGAATCTCTACCTCGTTTTTCATCTACCAAAACAAACAAAAATTCAAAATACAATCTGAAGGAGAAAAATAGAAAATGAAAGAGAAATAAAAAATAGAACATAAAGACAAATTGATAAAGAACAAAAATAGAATGTGAAGAGAATAAAAGTACTGTATACTAACATTAACTTTGCTAATTTGAAAAATTTGTTGTCATCCACTAACCAATCTTTGCTAATTTATTAGAATAAGCAAAAGCAAAAGAACAAACGTTTCTCTCTCCCCATTTATTTTATTACTTTGTCAAAAAGACATGTTTCTAGCAGTGGAAAAAGAAGAAACCAATAATAACTAAAGTTAGAGAAAATGCCAGGCTTACCGTCAGAAGCTTGGGCGGCGTCGAAGTATCGGACTGAGATGAAGACTTCGAGTCTCGACTCTCGAGAAGACTGAGGCAAGGCAGTGAGCGCTCTGAAGTCTGCCCGTTCTTGTTATTTATTTTCTTTCTCTTGTGTTTCATCAGTGAGTAGTGTGACAACTATTTGGAGAGTTTCTTCGACCAACTTCTTGGCGTGACTGTGGTACTCACTCTTTCGTTACTCTTCTTTGGTGCCATTGTTTGGTTTCTCTTGTTAGATTTGTTCTCTCTTGGGATTTTTTAGACAGGTTTTGAGGGTGCTTCTTGAGAAAACTGCAGGCTTTATGAAGTGAGATTTTGTCAACAAAGAACAGTTAAAGATTACGTGTGTAAAAAAATAGATATGGCGGAGGAAGTTAACAGAAAGGTGGGTTACATCTGGGATATACATCAAAAAACGGTTCTAGCGGAGAATTCAACATATAACTCCTTTTTTTAACTTCCTATAAATTTGGAAGAAATTCCTATAGATTTGGAAGAAAACTGACGGTTTTGAAGGAATGGGTAGTTTTTTTATTTAAAATAAATTAAATTACAGTTCCTATCATAATCCTAATCAAAATGTAATTGCATTTGGTTGTTTTTTAATTCGTAAAAATTAAGAAGAAAAGTGACGGTTCTGGAAGGAATGGAATCAGCTTTTCTTTTTTAATAAAAATAAAATTTAGTCATCCTCCTAATCCTAATTAAAATAAATTTGTAATTGGTTTTTTTGTACTTCCTATAAATTAGAAACAATGTCCTAATGAGCCACGTGTTAATTCCTTGCTTTGACACTTGGAGATGCTTTTGTCTTTGGCTTTTAATAATATACTAGTATCCGTACCCGCGTGTTGCGCGGAGAATAATAAATATAATTTTTTATAAGAAAATATATGTTGGGGAAGACGGTAGATACAAAAGAATATGGAAATGTTATTTTTTGTTGGAACATATAAATGTATAATGGATACTCGTATAATAAATTAATAAGGAAACACAATAAAGAAACATACACTTATTTCCTAAACTCCAGTAATGTTCTTATAGCTTAAAAAATAACCATTATATTCTTCCATGGCGTATGTTCTGAATTATCTCTCGTAAATATATTTTCTGAAAATTTTTACCAATTAAAAAACCGTAAAGAAGTTAGGGCCAAGCAAAGCATTAAAAATAAGATGAACTCACTCTATAAACATGTTGTGACTAAAAGGACATAGCCCAACTTACAAAAACTTACTGTTATGCTGAAAAACCCAAATAATAGCTCTAGACCATCGAATGTTTACAATAGAATTGTCGTTGGGAGAATCATTGATAATCAAATATTCCTGTAAATGATCAAATTAAAATAAAAAATATATTCACAAATAAAACATAAGAATAAATTTTATAAACTCAATGTATATTTCCTATCAAAACAGAAAGTATGGCTCAACGATAGCTGATAATTAGTGGCCCCCTTGATATGAATCTAATTTTAGATACCTTGATATTTATTGGTCCGCCTGAACACTATGCAAGTTCATGGAACATAAGAGTGAATATAAAAAATATTAGTTGTCCTACACTATTGAAAATAATATGGATATAATATATAAACAACATTATAGTAGCTATTGCAATACCAATCACCACAGAAGCCAGAGTAACTTTACCTCCATATCTATTCGACAAAATTGGTAGAGTAAAGGAGTCAAAAATCCAGTTTAATTGGGTAATTTTTATTAGAAAAATATCTCTTGGACGTGAACAGAAAACTAACCTTTTGATCATTCTCTGTATATCAAGGTATTAATCTAAAATACTGAAAGTTTATGTAAGTGGTCTATATGGAGATATATATACCTGCCAAGGAAACCACGTGAATACAAAAATAAGTTCCATAAAAATCCATTCAAAATGATAAAAGAACACTAAAAGGCGCCCTCTAATTCCATAAGCAAGGTCAAATGTTTCAATTTAAATATCATTATCCTCTTCTCATGCAATATAAATTCCACCACAACATTCAAGAGTGTATCGTAGTGGTCAATGAAGTGGTGGAATACTATGAAGTGTCGGGTTCAAATCCTAATAGAGATAATATTAGGTTATTTTTTCCTATGTACATCTGGTCCCTTCCACATGCAGGTATGTCAGAATATTGTTACTGGAAGAGTAACAAACAAATTTAGCAAAATTAAATTGAAGATACTGTTTTGATATATATTCTAAAGAGTTGCAACAACAAATGGTAAGTTAATGCTAAATCTATATGTAAAGCAAATTCATTATATTGAAGGGCCTAAGAAGCTTCATTTCAAACATACACGACTCAGTGAAATATTATTACAGAAAGATGTATAATCATGCGTTAGAGATACATAAACTTAATGTTTAAAGCAGCTTCTTAGACATTTGGCTAATCCAGAAGAAAGAACTTTCGTATAGAATGCAAGTGTTGTACAAATAAGGGAAATGTTTGTTCTTTGGTAATTGTTTATGTTGTTGTAGTGATGTTTGTTCTCGGATTGATTTGGTTGTCTGTGATGTGACTTTCAACTGATTTTTTATAACTAATCAGATTTGTAGCACTGGTACATGCTTTCAATATTCACTAATATGCATAAAGTAAGTAAAAGAATGAGGCAAAAATAACATGTTACCTTCGAATTCTATAAAATCAATTCAATTGAAAATGGTATTTTCGACTTAAATCGACCAGGGATTACCCACATTCGAATAACCCTAACTTTGAGATTCCATTTGCATTGAGTTGCCTGAAATTTATTTGATATCATGAAGTTGTGTAGCCATAGTTTCAATTTTAATCAAACTTGAATACTGGGTAGATAAAATAAGAAGTTGAAAAGGATTTGAAAATATAAAACGCATAAATCAATCAGTTATGGAGGTGTAGATAAAATAGGGAGTTTATGTTGGAAGCCCACGTTTGGGAGCACGATCAGTTGTGGGATAAATCCTAACCAACTAAGAACGCGTGAGGATTTTTTTTATTTTATAAAAGCCAATCAAAATAGGGGAGGAATCCTATTTTTAATAGGCAAGTGTAATAATCATTTAAATGAATACAATAACCGCAAAACTCAATCATGGGAGGATTGCAAGTTTTAACCGCAAAACTCAAACGTGGGAGGATTGCAAGGTTTTGAAATTTGATAAATGTAAGTTTATTTTTCTGATTTGTAGTTTGAATTTGAAGCTCCAATGATCTTGGAGAGTTGTCCTAATTTTTGACATGTGTTAGAATTATGGGTATTACACTTGGCAACCTAGCATAGTTTTGCTTTTGTTATTCTATATAGATAGATAAATTATTATTTTCATTTTTATATGTATTTAAATATTTAAATTAAAAAATAAATAATTATAATTAATTAATAACTAATTATACCATGTGTCCCCACACTTGGAAAAGATGTCTTCTCCTTCTGATAATATATAATATATACATATAACAACACCTACAAGGAGACCTACAGGGGCATGAACCGCAACAGTGCAAAAGAGAAGACCCTCTCTGAATTTCATCTCCATGGTGAACACCCCCCCCCACCTCCCCCGCGTCATCTTCTCCAAAGGGCCCTCCCCATCGATCTTCTTCAACAACCAAACCAAAAATCCCTCACCCAAACCCGCTGTTCACCCCTGAAACCAACGACTCCCCACCCCCGACCTTCATCTTCTCCAGACCTAGACTAAGACCTCACAAGCTTCAGCCATTTTTGAATCTTCAGCAACCCAAACTCGCCGGAAATCAACCTCTCACCAGCCGCTAACCTTGCCTGAACTGAAACAAAAACGGAAAAGTTGAACCGGAGGAAACAGTAGCGAAACGAAGAGAGGAACATAGGAGAAAACAGTAGCGAAATTAAACCCACTAATTTTCAGTTTTTTGTTCCCTTAATTTGGAGTTTAATTCCTTCGGATTTTCAGCTTGGATTTATTCTCTGTTAGTGTTGGTCAGTGGAGTGTTCGGAAGCGAGGTTATGGTCGAGTTTGTTATCGAGGTTCTCCGGTCAAAATCGCGCCTGATCGTCGTCGATTTGGTCCTCGATTTATCGAGGTTGTCCGCTCGAGGTCGTAGTCGGTGAGTCAAGCTTAACTAAGGTTTGTTTTCTTTTAGTTGTCAAATTTGGATCTTCATTTTGCACTTCATCTTGTACTGATTTATGTCACGCTTGAGTAAATGTGGATGTATTGATATGGTCTTGTATATTCAATTAGCTCATTGGTTTTGGAAACTGTGGATTCAAATTTTGCATATTCTGCCTATTTGCTTGTTAATTTATTCTTAAACAACAATAAAGTGTAGAAGCAGAAACTTGGAGAGGGGCTTTTCTATTTTAAATCTCAATTGAAGGCATCTTTGTTGGATGAATTTGGAAATATGTTTCGTTCAGCTGGTTCTCTTCCGCATGAAGGTTGTACTATGGATTTCCATTTTTCTATATGTTCCTTATATTGACGGCTCTTATCCTATTTTGATCTACCATTTTCATTTTCGATTATTTAGCTTTATTTTGATTGTTTGTTGGGCCCGTGTGTTTTAAATCCCATAGTGATCCGGTACAATGGGAAGGATTGAACCCACTGGTATCAAATTAAACTGCATGCTTTAGATTTCAGGCTCGGCCTAATAAGAATAAAAATAAAGATGGGCATGGCTATTAGAAATCGAGACGTGCCATTTAGTTGAATTTTCCATGGCCCTCGCAAAGTTGAAAGTGCGTAGTTGCTTCAGGCGCGTTATTTTTAAAAATTACTTTCCTAAACTCGGGTGTGCATTAATGTGACCCAAATCCAAATCTCAACAACGTTAGATAAAATGTGTCGTGGACCGTGGGTGCATTTATGTGACGTGGTTCAAGACGTGTTTTAGATAACGTTGAATCCTTCCTAAAAATAATTAAATAAAAGCGGCTATAAAGTTAAAATTGCACCATAGGTTAGAACATGTTTAGAATCAGATAACTAGGCCATTTATGACAGTTGCGCGACCGTGCTAGAACTACGTAACTCGGGAATGCCTAATATCTTTTCCCGGGTTAACAGAATTCCTTACCTGGATTTTTGATTCGAGGACTGTAATACAGAGTCAACCCTTTCCTCGATACGAGATTTGAACTGGTGACTTGGGACACACCATAAATCTCCCAAGTGGCGACTCTGAATCTCTTAATAAAATAATCTCTTTTCGATTGTCCTTTAATTGGAAAAATTTCCTTTATTACACACTTTACGGGGTGTAGGAAAAAGGAGGTGTGACAACCTATAGGCTATGGGTTCGCCATGATAAGTTGTCAAAATACGCTCTTTGGTATGTGACCCTTCCCTGGACCCTGCGTGAACGCGGGATGCCTTGTGCATCGGACTGCCCTTTATGGATAACAAAGTAGAAAATAGGAAGAATTTTTTTTGGCAGGGGAGGGCGGGTTTATGCAGGTCGAAGTGTGGCGGGTTAAATTCACATAAAAATGCTATGGTGGGGCGAGACGGGACGGGTTGAAATTTTTACAGGTTAAGTCTAGCCCCGCACTCTCCCCACCACGCCCGACTGCCATCCCTACACAAGAGGTTAAAATTATTGAAATTATGGAGCTCTTAAATCTTAAAACACATCTGCACAAGACTTGAAAACTCGTTTATTTGCTTCTGAAGTTAAGTTTATTATTACATGTCGTTAACAGTGGGAAGAGCTTTTTCTTCAATGGAATACACTAAAATTAACTTGTGAAGCAAAATTGGTGAAGAATTTTTGATATTCTTTAGTTTGTTATATGGAGGATGAATTTTTTGAAGTGTACCTAATTCAAAATATGACAAGTCATCGAGTACAATTATAACGGTAATATTTTTATTCATATGTTGTGTTTAAGTGGTTTGTTAATTTGTAAATAATTTGTAAATATATACTGAATATCGTACCCGTTCCTTGGTTTTGTTATTAATGTTTATTATGAAAATTAGATATCTTTATCGAGTGTGTCATTTCTGGTCTTTGTAATTTGGGATTGTGTCCATGTAATAGTACTTAGACAATTTACGGCATAGAGGTTCGAATTTGATCTGTTGATCCGTTTCTTCAATTTGAAAGTGTGACAATTGTTTTTTATATATAATTACTGTGATAGATTAGTGGATGGATACAATGTGCTTCTAGTACCACTCCCTTGTGTTATCCTTCTTTTTTATGCGTTTTATTTTGCATTTTGATATTGTGAAAAGGCATCTGCTATAATTTTTCCTATTTATGCATTTCAGTTATTTACAACTTATAAAATTGTAAATAATATGTGATAGACTTTTGATATGTAAACTTTTGAGATTGTAGTTGACTGTTTTGTTGCTAATACTGAATAGTTCATGATTTGAACCAACCGTTGTATTTAACAAATAATAGCAACAAATATGTTTAAATAAGATATGTTTTCTATGAGAAAATCTTATTATTAGGCTATTCTTATATGAACCTGCAAATATGGTATCATTATTTACTTTACTAATGCAACCCCTCAGTCGTAGCAAAAAGCGGTCTGTTGGTTATTATTGTATGTTCTTGACGGTCTTCTCTTCTAACTGTAGTGATATTGAATTTATAGTAGCCTATGTTCTTTGCACTAGCTTAATCAAGAAATGTTCTACTTGTAGGCCATAAAGAGAAGTCAACTTTAACAATATGGACCTCAAACCGTTCAAATTAGACATTGATGAGCTTATAAATGAGTTTGCCAAGGTACTAATATGCCTGTTTTTCCTCTTCAATCTAAGCATAGTTTCGATCTATTCATTTATCTTGCAACAACAATTACGCCTCAGTCCCAAGCAAGTTGGGGTCGGCTATATGAATCCTCATTCCTTTCATTTAGCTCAACTCGTCATCATCATTACCAAAATAAAATGAATGCTATTCATTTATCTTGCACTTTTCATAATGGTTCATACCAGTAATATGGTGTTTTATAGGGTGGATCTCCTAGTTTTGCAGAAATGAAGAGAGTGTGGGTCTCTAAAAAGTTCTCCTATATTTTTGAGGCGAGTCCCTCTAAAGATCAGGCATTCTTTATGCAATCACTCTATGCCTACTGTAGTGGTATGTCTAAATGTTTTCTGTTTTACTTTTTTGTTAGTTTTCCTATTTAAAAATATTTTAGCTTCATCCGGAGAGAATGATTCTGATTATTGTGGGATTACACACACTTATATATGAAAAACTTTCTACGTTTAATGTGAAACACAACCATCGTGAGGTGCATGGAACTATAGGAATATTGAGAAATGTCACCTACCCCACCCCCACCCCCACCCCCACCCCCAAAAAAATGTTGAAAAACTTTATAACACTGAGGTAGCACTAGATTTGTATTATTTGTCTTTGCTCAACAGAACTGAAGTCAATCTTGTGTTCAAGTGAACACCATTTTGCTTATTTATTTACGTGGTTAAAAGATACAAATTACAGATATAAATGACTCTTGATTATTTGATTGCTAAATATGATGAATTCCATGTGCTACTACTATAACCAAATTTTACTGCTTATCAGTCAATGAGTAGCAATGTGAAGGGTCACAAACTAAGAGAAACACACTCTTTAAAGATTTTTCCAAATCACAATTTCTAAGAGAAGTATAGAAACCTTGAGAGATTCTTCCAAATCAACTCAGACATTTCAATTTGTTCTAATATTCTCTCCCTCGTCATCTTATGCTCTGGTAAATGTCGATAGATAGCACAATAGAAGGTGTAAAATTTTGGCTCCGACATCAAACAAAGCCTTTGGAAAGTGATTTTAGTATTTGGAGAGATATCAGTAAAGTTGTGAATGTGAGTGCATCCTTAAATTCTTTTTCTGATGTTTATTTTCTCTTAAATTTCTATGAAAGAGTTTTCATACTAGTGTAAGATTTTCACCTTTCCCTGTGGCTGATATTTTATATTTTAATGCTTTAGATTAACCGAATTGAATGCATTGCAGGTTACATGGTGTCGTCTTATTCTCTTTTGAGTAGACTGGGTGGGCTTTATTCCCTGTACTGCCTTTATGAGACGCAACCATTCAAGCCTCCTTTCAAGATTTATATATATCTAGGTATGTATATACATACAACCCTTTTAACATGATATATCGTGAATTAGGGTGGAAGGATGCCCGGTAGTCGCTAGTGTCTCTTAGTCTTACCAGTAGTACTAGTACTATTTTTGTATTTCTCTTATTTCTAGTTCTTTATTATTACATGTTGTGCTATTTGCTTCTATTGCATTTTTTACTACTGTTTGTTTTATTTTCTCTGCTCCTTGAGCCGAGGGTCTCTGCCTTCACAAGATAGGGGTAAGGTGTGCATACACATTACCCTCCCCAGACCCTACTTGTGGGATTACATTGGGTTTGTTGTTGTTGTTGTTGTATGTCATAAAACCGTGCTTTTTATGTGGTGATTCTCTCTCGGTGGTGCATTTTTGGCCTTATGAGATGAGACAATTAAACGTTACAATCGAATCTTCACAAAAAACAGTAGAATCAAACCTGAATCAGTCACTTCACACTGATTGAGTTGCAAATTTCTTTCTTTGTGATGGCACTGTCGGGAGCATATATCATCATGGGTACTTTCTAGATTCTTGTTTCAAAATATGTTATCGGAACTATAACACAATATTAATGTTGTATATCAGATGAATTATGACATAACATGTATATGTAAATCAAATGAATAGCTCTAGTGAGGATGTTAATTCATAGTTTACTCATACTCTAAGTAGGTTGCTTCAGTTCTTTGAAGAGTTCTCCAAACATGTAATTGGACTATCAAGTATCTATATTTTTGCAGGTTATGTGAATGGAATTGGACCATTATTAGGTGTCCACCGATGTTACTTCGACTAACGTTAAACCTTTTCTTGGTTTAGATTTAAGGACATTGACCTGTATAATTGGAACCACATGTGGGTCAACACTCTATTCAATTTTCTTATCAAATCATAATAATAGATGAAGCACAAGAAGTCAAGGAATGCTTGAATATTTGGTGAAAAATAAAATCTAGGTGAGTAATACGTTGATGCTACTAAGATACCAATCACAATACCAGCTCGTACTATCATTTTGCTAAAAAGTTCTTAAATGTGAGTTTTAATTTCGTTTGAAGAACAGGTTGTGTTTCATTGGTCCAAAATCAACAGGACCTTCAATTAAATCTTCCTTTGATGCCAAATGATCTCCTTCTCTCTATGATTTCTCAAACTACCTTTTGACAATACTAAATTCAGGGAAAGTCATTGCGTCCTCATTTTCACTTTCAGAAATAACCCATTTAACTGTATATGTTTTCAAATATAATTTGCAAGTTGGGGGGGGGGGGGGGGGGTGGAGGCGAACATCATCAGCCATAGCCAATGTCAGTGAATGTTATATCATGGAATGTTAGGGGACTTAATTGAGTCAGAAAAAGGAGATTGATTAAAAGTTTGATACTCAGATGGAAGGCAGAAATCTTTTGCTTCCAAGAATAATCCAAAATAGAAGGGGATATTAGGGAGATTGTAAAAGAATTATGGTGTCATAGATGGGTGAAATTTGCTCAGCTGGAAGCTAGTGGGACTAGAAGGGGTATTGTAGTAATGTGGGATGATAGAATATGGAAGGGGGAGGTATGTTGTGTTGGATCACATACAGTTACATGTAAAATTTCAGGCAAGACTCAGGAATATACATGGCATCTTTCAGCTGTGTATGCTCTTAATGATAGAAAAAAGAGGGAGGAAGTATGGTGGGAGCTAGCAGGTGCAAGAGGTCTCTTTAATAGACCTTGGGTGGTATGTGGGGATTTCAATACTGTAAGGTACCCATCGGAGAAGAAAAATTGTTCCAGATTCACAAGAGCTATGATTGACTTTTCAAACTTCATTGAAGACATGGTATTAGTAGACATCCAATTATCAGGAGGAGAGTACACAGGGAGGAAAGGGGACAGACATATAATAGCAGCCAGATTGGATAGATTCTTGATTTCTGCCGACTGGAATGAAGATTTTAGAAACATAAAGCAATCACTGCTTCAGAGAGTTACCTCAGATCATTTCCCATTGATGCTGTAATGTGGTAGTTGGGATCCTGTTAAATCATACTTTAAATTTGAGAACTGGTGGTTGCATACTGAAGGATTCAAAGATAGAATTGAAGAATGGTGGAATTCTTTCACTTGTGAAGGAAGGCCAGATTTCATTCTAACTTTGAAGCTTAAATATTTGAAGACAAAGTTAAAGGAATGGAGCAAAACTCTACAAGGCAACTTAACATTGCAGAAAGCAAGTATCCTCAACCAACTTGCAGTATTGGAGGAGTTACATGACTGGAGAAGCTTGACAGAGGAAGAAATATTCACAAAAACCACATTGACCATGGAGTTTGAGGAAATTGCAAATCATGAAGAAGTAGCATGGAGACAGAGATCCAAGGCACTTTGGTTAAAAGAGGGAGACAGGGACACCAAGTTTTTCCACAGAACTGCTAATGCTCACAGGAGATTTAATAATATAGATCAGTTGATAGTAGAAGGGGAATCTCTGCAAAACCCGGAAGACATCTAGAGGGAGGTGATTAGTTTCTATCAAAATCTATACACAGAATAAGAGGAATGGAGGCCAATAGGTTCCATCAGAAACAACCAGATGATCACAACAGAGGACAACTCAATGCTGGCGAGTCCATTTGGAGAGCAGGAAATATGGGACAGTGTTCAGACATGTGCAGATGACAAAGCACCAGGTCCATATGGTTTCACAATGGCCTTTTTCACTACCTGTTGGGAAGTGGTTTAAAAGGATGTGGTAGCTGCTGTTCAGAATTTTTATGAACAAGGAATCTTTAAAAAGAGCCTTAATGCCACTTTTGTCGCTTTGATTCCTAAGAAGCTGGGGGCCAAAGAACTGAGAGATTTCAGGCCTATCAGTCTGGTAGGTAGTATATACAAAATTATCTCCAAGTTACTGACTGAGAGGCTAAAAAAGGTGGTCAATAAAGTGGTGGATTCTCAACAAATGGCTTTCATAAGAGGAAGACAGATCATGGACGTTGTCTTTATAGCTAATGAATGCATTGACACAAGGAAAACAAGCACGGAACCGGGGATACTATGCAAGTTGGATATAGAGAAAACATATGATCATTTGAATTGGAAGTTTCTGCTTGAAACACTAAGGAAAATGGGCTTTGGTGGAAGATGGATTAACTAGATAAAATACTGCATCTCAACTATAAGCTTCTCTATACTCATCAATGGAACCCCAATTGGTTTCTTCCTTTCTCAGAGGGGTCTGAGACAAGGGGATCCCTTTTCCCCTTTCTTATTCATTATTGCTATGGAAGATTTGAACGATATGCTAAAAAGAGCACAGACAAACAATTGGATCAGAGGCTTCAAAGTGAATTGCAGGGCTGATAGCAACATGAGGATTTCACATCTGCAGTATGCTGATGATACTTTGGTGTTCTATGAAGCTGATAGAGAACAACTGAAAGTTCTAAGGGTGATATTCATTCATTTTGAAGCCACTTCTGGACTACGCATAAATTGGTACAAAAGCTTCATTTATCCAGTAAATGAGGTCATGGAATTACAAAGTCTTGCTGATATTCTAGGTGTGAATGTAGGGGAACTGCCTACTGTTTATCTGGGGATGCCATTGGGAGCCAAGAGTAAGTCAAAAGGAATTTGGAATGGAGTGTTGGAGAAGTGTGAAAAGAAGCTAGCAAATTGGAAGAATCATTATCTATCCATGAGGGGCAGACTAATTCTGATCAACTCTGTACTAGATGCCTTGCCTACTTATATGATGTCTCTCTTTCCAATCCCAATCAATGTAGTGAAGAGAATTGATGCCTTAAGAAGGAATTTCCAATCGGAAGGCAACCGTGAGAAGAAGAAGTTCCACCTGGTTAATTGGAGCTCTGTGACTACTAGCAAAAGGACAGGGGGATTGGGAATAAAAAACATAAGAATTCAGAATCAGAGTTTGATGATGAAGTGGCTATGGAAGTTTGCAATAGATGAACAATCACCGTGGACGGAGGTTGTTACGGAGAAATACGGAACGGAGGGAAAATGGACAACCAAATCAGTGAGAATTCCATATGGTGTCAGTTTGTGGAAGTCAATTAAGAATCTGTGGCCAAAACTGATTAACAAATCCAAGCTCAAGGTAGAAAATGGTAGGAAAATCTCAATGTGGGATGACAATTGACTAGGACAAGGACCATTGAAGGATCTCTTTCCTGACATATATTCCTTGAATCAACAACAAGTATTACACGAGGCATGGACTAATCAGGGATGAAATCTTACATTCAGAAGATTGCTAAATGATTGGGAGATTGAAAGAGTAACTGACTTTTACAATACTTTGGAGCGATTTAGTGGTAGCAATTCTAATCAAGATCTTATCGTATGGCAAAGGAATAGGCAAGGGAGGTTTTCTGTTGGGTCTTGCTTACAAGGAATTCAACTTGTCTAACAACCAGGTTGGTTGTTGGCCATGGAACGTGATATGGAAAGTAAAAAATTCCATACAAGGTTGCTTGCTTTACATGGTTAATGGCAAAAGAGGCAGTACTAACATTGGACAACTTAATCAAAAAAGGATTTCACGTGTGTTCTAGATGTTACTTATGCGGAGAGGAGGCAGAGACAATTAGCCATCTTTTTTTGCACTGCAAAGTCACCGTACAACTATGGAGAAATTTCATCAGCTTAAGGAGAATTTCATGGGCAATGCCGGGAAGAATTAAGGATGTTCTAACTTGCTGGAATAAAGAGGGAAACTTTTCTAGCTATAAAGAGAGATGGAGAATAGTTCCAGCATACGTATGGTGGACAATCTGGGAAGAGAGAAACCAAAGATGTTTCGAAGACAAGTCCAGTAACATCCAGAAGATAAAGATGAAATGTTTGGCTCTTTTCTATTTTTGGTGTAAAGGAAAGTTTATGGAGGATCATGAATCCATTTTTGATGTTCTAGATTCCTTGTAAGATTTTTTTTTTCCTAATTGTAAGATGACCAAGGTTTTATGGGCACTTTCTTTGTAAATATGGGTGGCTTCTCTTTTTATTAATATATTAACATGTTACCTTCTCAAAAAAAAAAAAAAAAATATATATATATATATATATAATTTGCAAGTTCAATATATGTTCCTTGGCACTTGTAGAACTGGTTCACCATAATTTATTGTTCCTGATATGTAGCATAGCATCAGCCTTGTTTAAATGAAGTATGACATTCTATTCATATTCCTTTAGCTGTAGATCTTTGAGGATATATAAATTTGTATGTTTGTGGGTGCGTAGCCGCTGTAATTCTTCTAATCTAGCAGTGCCAATCAGAGAAGAAATGTCCCTCTGGAAGACCTTCTTGGGTTATTTGGGGATTCCTTAAATTAATATTCGGACTTTGAAACTCTTACTTTGGCTAGTGTTTATTTACAAAATTTGGCAAGTGTTTAATTGCCACTTTAGTTTACTGTGCAACTGTCAGTAGCTTTTGATGCTTTGTAGTTTGACGATAATTCTTTTTATTCCATTTGGCAGGAGACCTGAAGAATCTTCGGAACATTGTCGCAGAGGCAAAGGCTAAAGGTGTTAAAGTAGTCCCTGCTTTAGTCAAACGTATGTTAGACAGGAACATGTTTCTTTTTGGGTCTGTGGATGTGAATGAAGGCTCTGTAGCTGAGAGGTTAGATGAACTGACGGAAATACAAAATGCAAGTATCCGTATAGCATCCAAAAAGTATGTTACTGATACTTTTCTGGCAACCGTTTGTTATATTTCACAGCCTTCTCTATACATTTGCTCACCTTGTTTCATTCTCCTTCTCTATACATTTGCTCACCTTGTTTCCTTTAATGACGTAGGTTATTTGCAAATACCCGGATCGAGCACTTCACCCACATGGATATGGTATGTTTGTAAGACTGTTTTTAAAAGTCAAAGAGAAGGGCTCTATCAATTTTCCATTCTAGAATATGCTTCCAGCTGTGTGCTTTTGCCTACAGTGTCATATGGATTGATGTAGCTAAATATATGGATTTGTTGAACTCAGCCACCATTTTGATAGAAATTTTGAGTAGACCTGTACTTTACTGATTTTGCAAGGAAATTGTCAGGTGCAACATCATCAAAAATAAAAATTATAAGTAGGATTTTAGTAATTTTGGACCAATTGACTGTGTAAAACTTCTTTCATTAAATTGGTTGGAATTCTTCTATCCAAAAAAATTCATATTCTTTCTCTGTTTTTGTGTGGGTCTGTGTTTGTAATTATGTAATTTAGCAAGTATTTTAAGAATAGCATGAGATTGTTCTTTTATGATTCTTTTTCATGGAGTGGATGCTTAGTTTTTACCGTAGCGGTGTGATAGTTAAAAGGGCAAGTGAAAGGAAGTACTACAAAAGGAATGGACTAATCTCAAGTTGCCTGTTTGTGAGAGGAAAACAATAAAGTGGTTTCTTTTTAAACTTTAATCACAAAAATCAGATATCTTGTTAGAGGATCATTTGAACATATGATCCATTATTTGTATTGATTGGGAGTTTTTTTATTTGAGTTGATCAGTATAAGCAAATTAGCTTGTTAGTTGTCACTAAAAAGTGGATGAGTTAGCTTTTTGGGACGCTGCTATAGCGATGCAATTGCTGTCATTAGGTCTCTTGTCACTTAACCTGCTATTGCATGTCTCTATCTTTGACTTCAGAGTGCTGAATTCGTATTCTCATTTATTCCAGGGCGTGGAGCTTGAGGTCGATTTGCTCAAGCAAAAGTCAGCAGAATATGCAAGGGCCAAGGAACTTGCTATTAGAGGTAACCTCAATGAGCTTCTTAAGCTTTTAACGGAAAACATATTTTGGTCATTTTTTATGTGTTGTCAGCAATATTGATGTGTTAAGTAAGGCACATTTTGTATTAT
The DNA here is from genome assembly GCA_026770625.1 of Nicotiana glauca. Lineage (NCBI taxonomy): Eukaryota > Viridiplantae > Streptophyta > Magnoliopsida > Solanales > Solanaceae > Nicotiana > Nicotiana glauca. The sequence goes on from MU690758.1 coordinate 54,751, forward strand.
TTCGAAAGGATTATCCAAGTCTGAATAATACTGGTTAAATTTTCTTCCATCTTTTAGAAGTATTCCGTTGCTAAGGTCAATATCCAATGTCAAGTAATAAATAAAAACATTTATGGTCTAAATCGTATATCCAGTACATACTGAAGTTATTTTGAATATGTTGACGCAGTAAAGCTATCAATTAGTTCGCAAACTATTGCATTCCGTTTGTTCAGAATGTATATAGGAAGTTGCAAATGAGTTTAGTTCTCAAGATTCTCAGGCAATTAGGCACGCACTAAATCTCATAAGGCTCTTTTGCATCCAAGATTTTTACTTTCATTTTAAAGTCGAGGACACTTGCTTTTTCTTTTTTCTTGAAGCGGCTAGAGACATGGTGGATGTAGAAAATATAAAGCACATAACAGAGAAGCAGACATTGATAGGGGATGTAGTTGAGAAGACTGCTGAGGACTGGAAAGCTCAGAAGGAATTATTCTATCAACAAACAGGCGTTCGTTATCAGCCTGTCAAAGACTCGCTTGACATTTTAAAGGACAAGCAGGAAAAGTTCTCCCAACAAGATGGCAATGAAGACTTCGGTAAGGAACTAGAAGCAGTGCTATTATTGGAGCAAAACGAATGTGATTTTGAAGAATAAGGAGAGAACTTGTATAAAAAGCTTGTGTTTAGAAACTGGATAATGTTTTTAGAAGGTTTGTCACTTAGTTATAAGTATGCTTGTAAATGATTTTCGCAGCTACATGAAAGAGCTCCTAGTATATTGAACATTTTCCAGAAATGGGACAGGCACATGAAATTTTTTGTTCATTATATAGATAATATGAAATTTTCCAGTCTTTCTATCTGTAGTGAAGCTTCTCGCTCTCCTTTCTTTGCTCGCGAGCAGGAAGCAGACCAGCGGGCATATTTTCTTTGCTCGCGAGCAGGAAGCACATCAGCAGGCATATGTTGCGCGATTCTACTGTGTTTTTTGTGCTATGGTAGGAACGTTTTTATATATGAAGATGTTAAGGACATGCAAAGAGAAAAAGATGGCTTCTTCAATATAAAAAAACTTGCACGTCTTGGGTTATGATAAAAAGTTTAAAGAAAGAATTAAGCTAAATAACAACCCGCTCAATTTTAGTTTAGGTAAAATACATTGTGAGACCAAATTCTTTTTTGATGTGGAAGTTCAGATTGTGCTGCAACCACAGAGCATATTCAGACAGAACTTTGGCTCTGATACCACTTGTTAGGAATAAACCCTGTAAAAATAGTATTCACGGTATTAGTGATCAACGCGAAATACTAAGTTATGGTTAAATCAGCAAGAATGAAAATGTGTTATGGTTAAATCAGCAAGAATAAAAATGCAGCAAAAATGACCCCAAGATTTTACGTGGAAAACCCTTCTGAATAAGGGAAAACTCACGGCCAAGAGGAGCAACTGATATCACTATAGCGAGAAATTTTACACTGTGTAGTAACGAGTAAAAATACTCCTAAAACCACTACACCCTCAAAAGAAGTAAACACTCTTTTGCTTTTTTCACCTCACTACAATATCTCTCACACTCTATTTTTCTTCGCAAACTATTTTTTTATAGTTTATGGAATACTTTGCTCTCTCTTTTCTCTCTTTGTTGGTGTGTCAAATGAAGAAGCCAAAGCTCTCCTTTTATAGGAGAAATGGCTTGCATCTCCGATCAATCAGCACGGAGGATTGATTGAAAATTTGCAATGCAAATTTTTCTTCCTTCCGCCAAATAATTTGGCAGCCAAATTCAAGTCTAAGTCAATCTTGGCAATTTTGGACTTTTGGTAGTTGAGGATGGACCCCACAATCTCCCCCTCCAGACCCATTCACCTGAAGGAGGTAATACCAGACCTTTAGCTTGAGTGCATGCCGACAAGTTCTTTGCACAATTCGAACTTGTCTCTTGGTACCACCTTGGTCAACATATCTGCGGGATTTTCACTCGTGTGAATCTTTTTGACTTGAAGTGATTCGTTCTCCACTTGCTCACGAATCCAATGATATCTGACATCTATATGTTTTAGCTCAAGTGTATTGCACTTTGACTGTTACAATAAACGACATATTCCTTTTGATTCAATTTTAGCTCTTGAAGAAACCGCTTCAACCATATTATTTCCTTGCCAACTTCGGTGGCGGCAATATACTCCACTTCAGTTGTAGACAGTGCGACACACTTCTGCAACCTCGACTGCCATGATATAGCTCCCCTTGAAAAAGTAAACAAATATCCAGTAGTGGATTTTCTGTTATCAGGGTCACCTGCCATATCAGAATCTTCATAGCCCTTCAGAATTGGATTTGATCCTCCAAAACATAAGCATTCATGTGAGCTTCCTCTTAGATACCTGAGTATCCACTTTACAGCTTCCCAACGCTCTTTTCCTGGATTTTTGAGAAATCTGCTAACAACACCGACTGCATGAGCAATATCTGGTCGAGTGCATACCATTGCATACATCAAACTTCCGACGGCAGAGGAATAAGGAATCTTGGCCATTCTCTCTTTTTCCTCCGTTGTTGTTGGACACATTTTCTTGCTCAACTTCAAATTGTCAGGAAGGGGTGTGCGAACCAGCTTAGCACTTTTCATATTGAAGCGCTCCAGTACACGTTCTATGTACTTCTCCTTTGACAAGTAAAGCTTCCTTTTGTTTCTCGAACGAGTAATTCTCATGCCCAAAATCTGCTTAGCATGACCCAAGTCTTTTCATTCCAAAAGACTTATTCAACTGTTTCTTCAACTCGTCAATCTTGAAAGCACTTCTGCCCACAATCAACATATCATCCACATATAGCAAGAGGATGATAAAATCATCATCAGAAAATCTTTGTACAAACACACAATGATCTGAGGAAGTCTTCTTGTAGCCTTGCTCTCCCATAACAGACTCAAACTTCTTGTACCACTGTCTGGGAGCTTGCTTCAATCCATATAGACTCTTCTTAAGTTTGCACTTTGCATACAAGATTTTCTTTACCTTTTGCCTTGAAGCCTTTAGGTTGTTCCATATAAATCTCCTCTTCTAAGTCACCGTGAAGAAAAGCAGTCTTCACATCCATCTGCTTAATCTCCAAATCAAGACTAGCAGTCAAACCAAGAACTGTCCGAATGGAGGACATTTTCACGACAAGAGAAAATGTTTCGTCAAAGTCAATACCTTTCCTTTGACCAAATCCCTTGACAACCAATCTAGCTTTGTATCTGGGCTTCAAACTATGTTCTTCAGCTTTAACTTTGAACACCCACTTGTTTTTCAAAGCTCTCATGCCCTTAGGCAATTTCACCAACTCATAAGTATGGTTCTCATGCAGAGATTTCATCTCATCTTGCATGGATTCAATCCATTGATCATTGTGCTCATCCTCTATGGCCTCCGCATAGCATTCAGGTTCTCCCCCATTAGTGAGTAATACATACTCATTGGGTGAATAACGGGAGGAAGGAGTACGAGGTCTAGAAGACCTTCTGAGTGGAATATCTAACTCGTCCACAGCTTCGTGAGTAGGAGCATCTGCCTCATCAATATTAGCATTGTTATCACTATCACCATCAATATGCTGATACATAATATGGTTCTGGGCATCACCATCACCATTCAGCCCACCAACGTTATCCGCATTTGTACGAGGAACTTGATCAAGATTAACTAAACCTTCAGAACTTGGAGATTTTAGCATCTCCGCTTTGTTAATATCTTCAATAGTTTGATCCTCTATAAAGATAACATCACGGCTTCTCACGACCTTCTTCTCAATTGGATCATATAGCCTGTAACCAAACTCATCAAGCCTATAACCAATGAAGATGCACTGCCTTGTCTTGGCAGTTAATTTTGACCTCTCATCTTTAGGCACATGTACAAAAGCTTTGCAACCAAACACTTTCAAGTGGTCATAGGAAACATCTTTGCCATACCAAACTCTGTTTGGAACATCACTTTGCAAAGCAACCGCAGGGGATAGATTAATAACATGTGCGGCGGTCAACAAAGCCTCACCCCAAAAGGAATTCGGCAACTTTGCTTCAGAAAGCAAACATCTGACTCTTTCCATCAAGGTCCTGTTCATCCTTTCTGCTAAACCATTAAGCTGAGGAGTCTTTGGAGGAGTCTTCTGGTGTCTGATACCCTGCTGCTTGCAGTATTCGTCAAACGGTCCACAATATTCACCACCGTTATCAGTACGAATACACTTCAGCTTCTTTCCAGTTTCTCTTTCAACTGATGCCTGAAACTGCTTAAAGACACCCAACACTTGATCTTTAGTCTTCAAGATGTAGACCCAAAGTTTCCTTGAGCAATCATCAATAAAGGTAGCAAAATAAAGTGCACCACCCAAAGTCCTTGTCTTCATTGGACCACATAAATCTGAATGCACCAACTCAAGCAACTCTGTCTTTCTTGAAGGAGGATGAGACTGGAAAGAAACTCTTTTTTGTTTTCCAGCCAAGCAGTGCTCACATTTTTCTAATTTTGCACTTTCAAAATTTGACAATAATTTCTTCTTGGCCAAAACATTTAGTCCTTTCTCGCTAATATGGCTAAGCCTTTTATGCCATAACGTTGAAGAGTTATTGCTTTCAACGGCATTCACCATATCAACACAAGTAGAGGCCGTAGTCCAGTATAGACCACGACGTTTTTCCCCACGAGCCACAATCATGGAACCCTTAGTGAGCTTCCACTTTCCAGCACCATTGGTACTGACATATCCCTCATCATCCAAAACACCAACAGAGATCAAGTGCAAACGAACATCAGGTGCATGCTTTACATTGTTTAAAACTAGTTTAGTTCCAATAATAGTTTCCAAACAAATCGTTCCAACACCAGCCACCCTAGATACCGTCTCATTACCCATACTCAAAGTTCCAAAGTCACCCTGAGTATAGGATGAGAAAAATTCCTTCCTTGATGTCACATGAGATGCGGCACCACTGTCCACAACCCAGCTTGACTCATCACAAGCAATATTTATCAGATCTGCATCAAGGACAGTAACAAGATCTTCTGTAGTGACGGTGGCCACACGATTGCCATCTTCTTTTTGTTCCTCCTTGTCTCTATTCTCCTTTTTCAAAATCCGGCAGAACTTCTTTGTGTGCCCTTTCTTCCCGCAATGATAGCACTCAATATCTTTAAGTCTGCTTCTGGATTTGCTTCTATTATGTTCTCTATTTTGAGAACCCCGATTCTTGCTTCTCCCCCTAGAGTCAGTCACCAAGACATCTGATGAGGAGGAACCTTGAGATTTTCTTCTCATCTCTTCATTTAAGAGGCTGCTCTTGGCAAGATCCATAGAGATCACACCATTCGGAGCAGAATTTGATAATGAAGTTCTAAGAATTTCCCAAGAATCTGGTAGGGAACCAAGTAGAAACAAGCCTTGAATTTCTTCATCAAATTTAATGCCCATAGCAGATAACTGGTTCATGATCCCCTGAAAATTATTCAGATGATCTGTCATCGCGGAACCATCGTGGTATTTTAAACCCAACATCTGCTTTATCAGAAACATCTTGTTGTTTCCAGTTTTTCGAGCATACAAACTTTCAAGGTGCTCCCATAGGGTCCGAGCATGTGTCTCCCCAGAAATATGGTTCAAAACATTATCGTCAAACCACTGTCTAATAAAGCCGCAAACCTGCATGTGTAACAAATTCCACTCTTCATCTGATTTATTTTCAGGCTTTATAATAGCGAAGACAGATTGATAAAAATTCTAGACATGGAGCAAATCTTCCATTTTGCCCTTCCAAATGGCATAATTTGTGTCATTCAAAGTAACCATTCTGCTAGTGTTGGATTTCATTGTTTATCACAAATACAAATACTATTTATTGTGAGACCAAATTCTTTTATGATGTGGAAGTTCAGACTGTGCTGCAACCACAGAGCATACTCAGATAGAACCTTGGCTCTGATACCACTTGTTGGGAATAAACCCCGTAAAAATGGTATTAGTGATCAATGCAAAACACTAAGTTATGGTTAAATCAGCAAGAATAAAAATGCGTTATGGTTAAATCAGCAAGAATAAAAATGAAACAAAAATGACACCAAGATTTTACGTGGAAAACCCTTCTGAATAAGGGAAAAACCACGGCCAAGAGGAACAACTAATATCACTATTGCGAGGAATTTTACACTGTGTAGTAACGAGTAAAAATACTCCTAAGACCACTACACTTTCAAAAGAAGTAAACACTCTTTTGCTTTTTTCACCTCACTACAATATCTCTCACACTCTATTTTTCTTCACAAACTATTTTCTTATAGTTTATGGAATACCTTGCTCTCTCTTTTTATCCCTTCTTCGTGGGGTCCATCTCCAATTACCAAAAGTCCAAAGTTGCCAAGATGGACTTAGACTTGAATTTGGCTGCCAAATTGTTTGGCGGAAGGAAGAAAAATTTGCATAAAGCTGTTTAGACTCGGCAGAATGATACAACGGTAAAGGTGAAAATCTAGGTGATGAAAATGTTGATGTTACTAAAGAACAACATTTAGTGTTGAAGGCGATTCTGATGAACTTTTCAAAGTGTATGCAATTAGCATCTGTTCCTTGTCCTTCGCCTTGCAATTTAATGGTACAGATTGTGAATTTCAGTTTTTCTTCGTGCTTATATGCTCCGAGTGTCAACATCTAGCACGACTCAAGCGCAAAAAGAAAATTCTCTTTATCAACTGCAAGCTACTGAGAATGTTGATTCCAAGGTAATAACAACTTTACCATTGACATAACATCATTATGGACATCTGATAGCCAAAACTTTATTATTTACCATATTTCATCTAAAATTAACTCGCAGAAAAACAACAACGTAGATGTGTATTTGAAGTTGAAATCACAAATGGGAGCGGAACAGTAGCAACAGTAGTGTCAGGGAAATTGGCTGAAAGAATGCTTTCATTAACAGCGGACCAAATATATGAAACTACCGTTGTGGAAGTATACATACTGACAACTCTAGGATTATTTCAACTTACTGGAAATTAATTTAAAGTCTTCACTTTACTCATTCTGCATGCTCTAAATTTTTTTCCGCAGAAGCAGTTGTTACCTATTGAGCACATCGAGAGCACCTGCTGCACAGGCTGTTCAAAATTCATTTGCAGAAGTCACTACTCAGGACACCACATAGAGTGCCTGGTACATTTGTCATCTTATGTTACATTGACCGTCTTCGACTTGCCACATTCTTCAACATCAACGACCATTGGTGAGGGAAGTAAAGGAAAGATAGAATTCATCACATTTGTATAAGCAGATCGCAGTCCATCAACAAAAGATATAACGCCAAGCAAGAAACCAAACATACCATCACCAAGTCCTCCGCAGAAACACTGAAGGTTAGAAGTTGAAACTTGATAGCTTATACTTTTTCCTTTAATAGCTTTCGTACGAGTTAGTCGGGCAACAAGATTGCTTTTGCATATACAAACAAGATCACAAAACATGCACTTAATCACAACCTCGAATGCAAACAGTAAGTTCATAATAATAAAAGTTTTGTTGCGTGAAAATTGAACCACAATGTTAAACATTTGAATACAGTTAACTTCTCTTAACAATGTAAGAGTATTGAAATAATTTTCATTAAAGAGTATTGAAAGTATTAGCCTCTCTACTATCACAAGGTAAGGGTAAGGTCTGCGTACACACTACCCTCCCACACCAATTGTTGTTGTTGTTGTGTTGACAGTATTGAACTGAGAAGAAAAAACTTGTACCTTTTTTAGCAAAAAGAGTGTGGTTAACTTTGGAACAATTCAAAATAAAATGTACGTCCAATCTGCATATTTCCAACTGTTCTTTTATTCTAACTGTCAATTTGTTGTTCATACAGATACTTCATCCGATTTTGACTGCAACGAAGGTCGCCTGAATGCTTTTTGATAGCCTATAGCAGTTGTAATGCTTGCGTTCAATGCAGATTTTGATGTTGTTGTTTACTGCAGTACAATCTTTTAATTTTTTTGTAAATATCTATGCGGATTCTGATGCGGTTGTTCATTGCAGTACAATCTTTCACATTTTTTGTTTGTATAAATAAGTATGCAAACTGTGTCGTTGTATATTCTTGTATATGCTGGTAACTCCTTCTATGCATGCATTTATGTTTCCATTCTGATCGTAGCTCTATTCTAATTGTGAAACCATAGCTGTCTACTTATACAACAACAATATGCAAGCTTAGCTTAGCAGTAACAACAATATATGATCACCGCGTTATTCTAGGACATGAACATTCCATCAAAAGTAGAACTGCATAGATTTATCCTTCCTACTCTCACCAGCTTTTTGACATGCCTTCTTTCAATGAAAGGCAAATGGAGCTAACTATTCAATAGCGATACAAATCAGTTGGGGGGACAGATCATAGGGATCGTAATCTTGGAAGGGAAGTTAATACAAACTAACCAGTCCCAACCAGTGCATTCTAACTCGCGATTCGCGAACCCAAAGGAGGGATGTGAAGAGCCAAAGAAATAGTAGGTTTCCCTTACTTTAATCCCAGAAACATCTCTGTCCCCAAAATAATGCCATTTAAATATCTATACTTCAACTTCAATGAGATGCACTTTCTGATCAGCTGGAGGCATATCATCAAGATTCAGAGTTAACAAACCAGAATCTGAGTCATAGGCAAAATCAACCATATCTCCACCCACAGTGCACTTCCTTGGCTTGACAGACGAGTAAGCACCAAATCGACCACACCCCTTTACTTCCATCGACACTACTGCAATTGCTTCTGTGCTCAAGTTCTCAATTCTATCTTCAGCAACAAGATTTCCTTCACCTTGGTATCCAGTCTCTACTTCAGACAATTCTGCGCCTGACTTCACCTCGTATTTTAGTCCCTCGATCGCCCCACCAGCATTGTACATGTCAATGAGCCCTAACGGTGCAAAACTGAAGCCAGGTGCCAAGACCTGAATAGGTGTAACAGTGTACGTCTCGTGCTCGAGGACCTTCAAAGAAATGGGAATCGCTGCATTATAAGGGAGAACGACAAGCTCAGCATTCACATTGGAGTAAAGAGCACAGTCTCCACTCCAGTTGGGGTCCACGGCAGCTTCAGATATGAAATGGACATCACGGCCCCTGACATAGCCTGTTATCGCCTCGGAATTAGTTTCGTGGAATGTGTTCTTCCTTTCAACTGTGTTCCATGCTGCACCTTGGCAGTTGTATACTCCAAGCACACCAGTGTATTTGTTCATGTTCCATATCTTCAAGAGGCTGAAACACATTATTAGGTTAGTTAGATACTATTCACGCCATTGCAATCAAATTAAAAAGAAGTTCACTGCTCATTTCCAGCCAAATAAACACCATACTTAGAACTTCAAAAGAAAAGTAGCGAAGAGTCTAGTTTGCACCTCTTTGTGATTAAAGTAAACTATCATTACACCCTTTTTTCTTTTTTTGCATATGTATATTTGGTTCGAGTCTGAAGCAATGGATTCTACTAGTTTCATTTTCACTGAAAGAACAGTCCAGTGCACAAAGCATCCTCGGGGAGGGCCGCACCACAAGGGTTGTGATGTAGACAGCCTACCCTAATACAAGCATTAATGGCTGCTTCCACGGCTCGAACCTGTGACCTATAGGTCACACGGAGACAACTTTACCGTTCCTTTTCACTCTAATCAAATAAAGTTTACCGGTAGAAAATTTCAAAATTAAGGACCACCTAAAGCAAACTTACTGTAAATAGCATTGATTTTGAAAATGAAATGCTTACCTAACACCATCCCGAGAAGGATCGGAGAAAAGGGAATCCTTTGTAGGTCGACCAGGCAACCGAGCTCGAAGAATTGAACCATCTCGGAGAACAAGCTTCCTTAAGACATCAAAGTTGTGCTTGCCAGGTGCATCACTGTCATTCAGAACACAACAAAATTAGCAACTTGTCGCAAATCATATGATGATTCGTCGTTACAAAATAAGGAATCATAAATAATCGTCGGATATAATTTATTACCTAACATAGACAGGTCCACCACTCAACGCCCTAGCTGAGCCATGATACTCGGCCGCTGGATGAAGGGAGTGGAACATGTCCCAATCAGGCACCATAATTTCCCCAAGGAACACACTGTTGTATGCCACACAAGCAATGTGAATGGTGTGTGAGATTGGATCTCTTGGATAGAAGTCATCTGAAGCTCTTACAACAGCTGTCTGCTTTGAGCTGTTTCATTCAATGATCCAAACACAATATATCAGTATAGTTCAGAATTTCAACATTAAAATAAATTATAGAATCTAGCTTCATACTATATGCCATAAGTTCTAGCTCAACTACCACATTCGTCACATATATGATTGACATTGAGAAATCAAGAAGAGACACATCGGTCATGTATCATATTGAATGATCATTCTTACGAAAAGAAAAATTTCAACAAACAAGAAACTGTTTAGATCGTAATATAATTTACTTAAATATTAGAGATATTCTATTTCTTCATTAGAGATAATCAAGATACCACCACAGAATAGTCTCAAAAATCAGATCTTTACACAGTATAAATTGCCTTTACTACCCAAAATCAATAAATATCTCAAACATTTTCAACAAGCTGACCAAAAAATTAGTGGATAACACGAGAAATACAGATCATGCTAACATCAAATGAATAACTTAGAACTAAATTTCAGCTTTTAAGATTTAAAGTTCATCATCAAAATGATTCTTCCTTTTCTAAACATAAACAAAATAAGTAAATAGAAAACACTTATAAATGGTAAACTAGATCTTAACTTCTCTTAACCATGAATCAGTATAAAAAGATCAAAAATATTTAACCAAAATAGAAAGTGAACATACCAGTAAAGTGCATCAGTACTGTGACTCATGCAAGCAATGCAACCATTATCGGGGAAATTCTTAGAAACAGAAGCATCGAGAGCTTGATGATACTGTTTCGTGAGCTCAACCCGACCCCCTAAACCACCCCCTAGGGTCTCCAATATACACTGCACATCCACCTTCAATCCATCTACCCCAGCTGATGCCAAATAACTATGCATTTCATTATAAAACCTATAAGCACTTTTCGGGTTAACCAAACCTAAACCCTGAACCGCAATCGCATCCGTTTTCCAACCTGGTTCGTTCTCCATCACCCCTTTTGTAATTTCCGGATACTTCATAACTGATCCGTATTCCTCCATCCCCTTCACTCCGGGTCGGACCCCGCCCCAATAACCTGTTATCGCATGCCACACGTACACGTAATTTAATCCGTATTTTTCTTTAGCTATATTCACAATGTTTTTAATCCCCACAGTTGGATCTTTGTTCTTCTGAAACTTCTCATTTTCTTTTAATCCTGTAAGTCTCATTAACGGCTTTTCAACTTCCACATCCGCGCCGACGGATTGCCAACCGTCATCGATGATGACGAACTTCGGCGGTACTCCACCAGCAGTGAGACTTTCAAGGCCGGCTTCAACGCCTTCTTGAGTAACTTCTTGGTAAAAAGCATCCCACGTACACCACCCGAAGTAATCAACAATTCCGGGGAGTTTCTTCTCATGCCGTTGCCGGAAAGTCTTGAGGTGTAATTTCACCGCCCTTATTGCCTCTGTAATAACAATAAAAGGATCACAACCAGCATGCACATAAACTGCTTGATTAAATGCCGAGCCCACAGTATCCTTATCCCCGCTCTCGAGGCACAATTCAAGCTCGTCTTCAGGATTCCCCTGAAGAACAGCTCGAAATGAACCCTCGATTATTGGAAGGAAAACTGCATAAACAATATTATTGTCATTGTTGTTGTTGTTGTTATCGGATCCGAGGTGGGACCCATCTTTGGTTTCGACAAGTAAAAATTGGGTTTCCAGTGGAATCTCACTTCCTTTGTCACCCATTTTTTGAGCCATCCACCATAATTTGAACCTGAAACAAGATAAGAATTTAACATCCCGTAATTTTCCTAACGGCACGACGTGGCGGCTATTTTCTTGATCGAATTCTGCGCCTATAAATACACCTTCCACTGGACCTGATGTTGCACCGGAAGTGGTAATTACATTGTCTGGTACATTTGTTAATATTGTTCTGTCCTTTATCACCAGCTTCCTATCGGAAATTCTAATAGCTGGAGTAATCGTCATAGCAGATTCCTCCTCCTCGACCTCCTTCTCAAACCTAACTTCACTTCCCTAAAAAGGAAAAAAAAAATCAAAACCAAATTATAATCTTCTATCACCATGCTAAAAAAAGAATCTTTTCCCACTAATGGAGTTAAAATAAGAAGGGATTGTTAGGCAGATAGCCGGTCATATTTACTATTTACTTTTTCTGGCCGGTATAAATAGATTATACATAGTTATACATATAGTATACATCAGTTATGCATAACGCCGGCAATTTTTTGGCAGCTACTTGGGTTAATTCTTCAATTATTCTTCAATTAAAAGAAAGAGTAGGCACAGAGTTGTTTAACTATGGAATTTTAAGTTTTATGCAGTGACAATATAAAAAATATTTAACAATCTCGTATTATAAACAGTAGTCTCCCACTTCCAATCGAGAGGTTGTGAGTTCGAGTCTCCCCAAGAGCAAGGTGGGAAGTTAGGATGCCGGGGGTCTATTTTGGAAACAGCCTCTCTACCCCAGGTTAGAATTAAGGTGTGCGTACACACTACCCTCCCCAGACCCCACTAAATGGGATTATACTGAGTTGTTGTTGTTGTATTATAAACAGTAGGTAGTAATTGCATAACTTATACTATATAATGTACCCAATTTAAGTAATTTATGTTCAGAGATCAATTAATCATAACTAATGTTTATTTGAAAATCTTACTCCTATCTTTTAAGGTAAACATCAGCTGAATTAGTGTTCTCTGTTATCAGATTATGAACCCGTGATCAACAAATTATTTAAAAAACAACTCAATGGTTCGTTAATACAAATTTGAAATTTATAATGATTAAACAAAAGGTGCAAGTCAGGAAAAAGAAAATGCGAAAAGGCAGAATAGACTTACTTTGTGCGCAAAAATTGAAGGAAGTAACGAAACAGAGGATCGAAAAGGAAAAATGGGTTTATTGAATGAGTAAGAAAAATGGGTTATTGGGGAAGAGAAGGGTTGGCTATTTATAGTAGTAATAATGAAGGGGTTGAGACGATGGCCAGAAATAGAATTGAGTTGAAACATGATTGGTGATTTTGGTCTGCCAAAACCAAGCCTACATCGGTTTCTTTCTGCTGTCCGAAAACAAAACAAAAAAAATATTGGTTCGAGGAAAACGGCGGTCGTTAAATGTGACGGTGGATCAGACTTCCACGTTGGACCGCCGTTTTCTGACCCGGCAACTTGTGCCTACTTGTTTGAACAGAAAATGACAAATTTAGAACGACTCTTCGGTTTGTGAAACGAATAATTAACCTAAAATAGCCTAACTCAATCGCTTAAATTAAAAATAATTAGATGATTATATGAAAAAATTATAATATATGTACGATGTATGTATAATTATATATTATTAATGCATAATTTATGTATACCAACTACAAAAAATAAATATTAAATTGTAAACAGTATCATAATTTGAAAGATATAAACAAATAAATAAATCACTATAATGACAAGCGATATTATTTTCTATATATATTTTCAATATTTTAATTTTTCTTATCAATATCTAGAGGAAAATATCGACCAAGCGGTGTGTCCCCGTGATACCGTACGGTATAAAGGTGCAAACGCCCATCTGGACAAGTGTTATGCTTTCATTGGTGAAGCATTGATTTTCTTAATGAATTTTAAATGAAGAAATATGAGTAATGACATTCAGACTCTAACTTACTTGGGATTAAAGTGTACTTATTATTGTTGTAGATGATTTACAAGAGCATATCGAGGAATGATGCGATATGTTTAATTCAGTGATTATCATCGCACATTCAATATTGGATAAATAATACTCCTATCAAGATTTGATATAAAATATTTATCGGTATTATAATAAAATACTTGATAAAATATAATATTAACCTTTATATCGAACCTGGACTCCACATGTGAAAATATACGGAAAATGTTAAACCTTTATACCGAAATTAGTGTCATAGTCCCGATCACAGCTTATTTGGTACGAAATAATGGGTCCAATTGAACAACAGCGGAGGTTGTTAATACGGGTAAGATTGAGGCACGTGGATACAGCAAAGTCTGAGGTTATCAAACGGCTGATATTTTTAAAATAAACAGTAGTTTTTAGAGGTCAATCGTATAGAAATTTAGTATTAGTAAATTAACAAGGTGATTATGTGAAGAAAAGGAAAAGTGATTTTTCGTGACGGCTAAGTATTGAGTTATTTAAATTATTGACGAATGAAGACAACAACAACAACAACAACAACGACCCAATATAAGAGTAGTGTGTACGCAGACCTTACCCCTACCGTAAGGTAGAGAGGCTGTTTCCAAATAGACCCTCGGCATCCTTCCCTCCAAGAACTTCCCACCTTGCTCTTGGGGAGACTCGAACTCACAACCTCTCGGTTGGAAGTGGGGGTTGCTTACCATCAGAGCAACCCCTCTTGTCGAATGAAGACAGTTTCAAGAAATTCATAAACTTTACTGAAAATGGTAGGGTGAGGAAATATTTTTACAAGTAGTATAATTTTGTAATTTAAGGGATTTTTAATGATTTCCTAAATATGTAAAGATTATATTCAAACAAATTGTTCAAATTGTCCTTCTTAGTTCAAAATTAATTTGTTGGTATTTACAATCCAATTAGGTCACTTTTTGTTGTATAGCGGATTTATATGGACCCAAGCACTGTTAAGGGGCACCGCTTCATCGAAATTATTTACTATTTATATATATAAAAATAATAAGTAAACCAAAAATACAAGTTAAAAGGATTAAAAGCGATACTACTTGTAACAAAACAACTTAGTAGCTTAGTGCTTGATAGCTTCAAGTTTGTTATAAGATATCTTCGGTTCTAACTCCCTTAGCTCCACAAATTTTTTTTGATACCGCTTATATTTCCGAATAGAAACCCAGCATCATTCCCTCTAAGAACTTCCCACCTTGCTCTTGGAGAGACTCGAACTCACAACCTCTTGGTTGGAAATGAAGGTTGCTTACCATCAGAGCAAACCCTTCTTGTCGTTGTTTCAAGCCTTTGTCGTTGCTTCAAAATTCTCTAAGTGTTGATACCATGCCTTTATGGAAAATTCTTGAGATTAGATTGTGGAGGAAAATAACTTGCGTTTAAGTGATTAGACAGAATGGACCAGCAAAGACAATCATTAAATGAACACGTAGAATATTCGAATGGATTTAAATTGTTTTTAATATGTTCAATAATAGGAGTCAAAGAGCTGAGGTGGAGCTGATGCCTAACTCAGATAATAAATGTTGTGTTTAGAAAGTTATCTGGTGCAATTTGCGTACTTCTATTCTGTCCACTTATCCATCAAGTTTCAAAAGGATAAGGGATTGAAAAAATCGTGTCATGATTATGACATCACTCGTTGGCCACATTAATAAGTGTGAATTTATATTTTTTTCGTCAATCATATTGACACTCTCCTAACCCGTGTTTTAAAAGGTACGAGCGTAAAGCGAGGCGTTGTACGTAGGCCTCGCGGAAGCATAAGTCCCCAGGGCACGGGACATAATTCCCATGAATTTTAATTTTTAATATTTTATAAAATAATATAATTATATTAAATATTTATAAACATGTAAAATTGCATAAAAATTGAAGAAA
>MU690758.1:75707-129308 GCA_026770625.1 Nicotiana glauca
AGAATCAATGGCATCCCAAATGGATCGAACTCTACTCTTCGGTATGGCACCAGCTAACCCGAACTTGGACGCCATTTTCCAGTCATTTGAGAATTGGATGCAATCGGTGATTTCCATAGCGCGGTCGCTTCTCTTTTCCGTTATCTGTCTTTACAGATCTGAGCCTCAATACTTTTGGGCTAGTCACTAGAATTATTTTTGGGCTATAAATGTATGTTGCAGTATTTGGGCTACTGTACGAAATATGTTTGGGCCGATGGGCTATAAATGAAGTTTGCTCAAAAACATATCCCTTTCCCTTGGTTGTTCCTTTTCTTTCTTTTTTCGTTTTTATAAGTACAATGATTTTTACACGCAAAATATTCTGATTAATTTCAATAAGTTCCCACTTGTCCATTTTTTAGTTTTCAACTAAAGCACTAATATTAGAAGTTCATTGGTTTAACTATTTCAAATCACACCAATTTTCTCTTTAAGAAAAAACAAAATACTTTTTTATTGAACAAAAGTTTCATTCTCAATTGTATGCAAGACTTTTGATTTTATGTAAAAGGACTTTTCAAAGACGAGGGGTTGCTCTGATGGTAAGCAACCCTCACATCCAACCGAGAGGTTGTGAGTTCGAGTCTCCCAAAGAGCAAGACAGCCTCTCTACCCCATGGTATTGTTGTTGTAAAAGGACTTTTCCGGCTGCAATATTTTTGGGATGAATTTTTTCAACTACTTTCACTTTCTAGTTTGAATAGTTATTATTATTCACGAGGCTATTCTTCACTTTTGCGCCTTCTTCGATTAAGTTGATACATTTATTCTTTTTTCTTTCTTTATGAATCAATAATAATGTGAACTCCATCTAATTCATCTATGTGATACTCTTTTTTAAAATGTATTCAAAAATAATATATTTTTATATTTAAAATAATTTAATTACCTTCTTATTTCTCTTTCAAACTTTTGTTTCTATTTAGTAATATATGATATATTTGGGATCATAAACTTTTATTATTAATTTTTTCTTTTTAAGTTTGTATTCAAATTTACTTCTATTTAATTTACCATCAATAATCTACGTAGCTAGTGGTGCACGTGTGCGGCTAAATTCTCAAGTCTACAGCAACAACCCAGTATAATTCTACAAGTGAGATATTAGGAGGGTAATATGTACGCAGACCTTACCCCTTGGGAGGTTGTTTCCAGGAGACCCTCGGCTCAAGAAAACCACAAGAAACGATATATTAGTATTATCAATAGACTCATACTAAAATAACATAAAATACATAATATAACATAAATAACAAAATAACATCAATATAAGAAATATAGGAAATACGCAAGCAATGTACAAAAATATCTCAGCGCATATCTCTATAGTAGGGGTGTCAATGGTTCGGTTCGGCCAGTTATTTTATAAATTTTGTACCATACCAATTTTTCGGTTATTCTATTATATATAACCAAAATTAGACTTTTCGAAACTGTCCCAATTATATCGGTTCCTCTTCAATATTGGTATGATTCGGTTAATTTTCGGTATTATTTTTAAATATAATATAAAAGTCACTAGTAGAAGTAGAATGCAATAACATACATACTTTTATAGGATTTAGCAAAACTCTCTAGATATTTTTACATTTTAAAGGGTGATGAATTAAGAAAATATAAAATATCTAGAGTATAGATCCATCAACTACTCTACAACAGCGTAAAAGACACTAAACAAATTAATATAAAGAAAATATACATCACACGAGTGGAAATATATTAATCAAACTGGAACTGGGACTCAAGAATAAAGTTTATAGAAGATTAAATATTCAAAAAAATATTAAAATCATACGAAAGAAAACATAATCAATACATTGTAGGTTGCTACTCATAACTGTTACAATATCTTGTGTCTTGCTAGTAATATGCTGGAAAAAATTAGTTTTAATGGGAGTAGCATAATATGTTTGGGAATTATGTTTTGCGATTATTACTTGTTGGCTTGTAATTGTTATCATAATTCTAAGACTAAAGAAAAATTTAATGTTTTATTATATTTGAACTTACTATATAAATATATTTTGCACATGTAAATTTATTCGGTATGGTTCGGTATTTTTTCGATTTATTTTCATAAAATAAAAAACCTACTCTAATTATCGGTACGGTTATAGAATTATATAAAAACCTACGATTTTATTAAAAGAAACCTAAAAATCGGTTCGAAATGGTATGATTCGGTCGGTTTAGTCGGTTTTTAAATATCCATGGACACCCCTACTCTACGGTATCTGCCAACACTTATGAAGGGCCAAAAAGATTTTTTTTTTCTTTTTTCTTTCTTTTAAACAACAATAAGCTTCATTCAAGTTGATACAAAGAATGTTACACAAATAAATATGTATATGTATTATGTATATATGTATAAATCTAAGAAAACTCAATATAATTTAAGTTTTCAAGAATGATAGAAATAATAGAAGCGGTCTACTGTTTATTAAATAAGTGTACAGGCTATCGAAGCTGTACTTTAAAATAAGAAGTCAGAAAATTTAACCAATTAATAGTAATAAGTTATTCACACAACTGCATTTCTTTGTGGACATCTGCAAAAAGAAATTGATAACGGTTACAACTTTTCATTACTTTGTTTATTGTATATTAAAGAAGCAATAACTGGGAAGATAAAAATCAATTAATTGAGAGAAAAAAGCAAACATATCATTCTCAATTAACATTTCACCAAACTATCCACGAAAAATAACATAAACTCATCATAAACCAAATTAATAAGAAAGAAAAAGAATCAGAAAGCTAATAAATGGAAAATATACACTTACTACCCAGTTAGATACAGCTACAATATCATACAAATTTTATACAATATATTTTTTGTATATTTTATATCTGATTTATACATAGTAAAAATAAATTTTATATAATTAATTATATATTATACAACTTATTTACAGCTTATCTACAATTTTCATACATTATTTTTATCAAGTTATATAAAACTACAATATCATGCAACTTAAATACAAATATTATATAAGTTTTATATAATATATCTTTGTATATATTTTGTATCTGATTTGTATATATTTTGTCCACAGTGTGTGTTTTTCTTCTCTAAAATTCCAATCAAAACTTATTCTCTTAATACAATTACATATCAATAACTTTATTTAAAAAAATTGTGTTGATAACTTAAATACAAATTTTATACAATGATTCATACATTATACAACTATTGTTCAACTTTCATACAACATTCAAATAAAAAAATATAACTACAACATAATACAATTTCCATACAATTATACTATAACTTTACTGCAGTTCGTAAGTATATTGTATGTCATGTCTTCTTCTTCTTCACCAAATTCGAGTTTCAATCTGAAATTCAGCCAAAATCAAGTCTAATCTTCACCAAACACCCACAAAATTGAGATATAAACTCCAAATAATATTTTCAATTATTTGCAACAACATCTAATCCAAACAAATAATTATTTTTGAAAATCCAAATTCGAATTTAAAGCTTTAAAGCTTTTTAATGGTTGTCAATGGTGGAAAGTCAAACACCTTCAACATTTATTGATTGACAATTTCAATTTGAATTCCATTAAAACTCTATACAACAAGAAAATGGGAGAAAAGTTCCCCAATTTTAAATCCGAGTTTTGAGTGAGATTTTAACATCATATTTTGATTATTTTTGTTCGAGTGTGCTCGTGAGTGATCGGGTGTTCATAATTTTTAAATTTTACCCGATTCTGAGGCATGGGCCCGGGAGACTTTGTGGGGCGATTTTCTTAATTTCGTGTTTTAGCTTCGAATTAATTAGTTAAATTAGTTACTTAAAGTTTTATTTATATTATACAATTAATTTGAATATATTTGGGCCATTTTGAGTCGGGTACTCGTGCCAAGAATGTGATTTCGAGTTTATTGAGCTAGTTCGAGGTAAGTGTTTTGCCTAAACTTGAGCTAGTTCAAGAACGTGATTTCGAGTTTATTCCGCAAATTGTTAGGCTTACCTAGTCGTAGAGACTAGGTATCGTCACGACAGTTCACGGAGGGAAAACTTGGATCGTGACAAATTGGAATCAGATCTCTAGGTTCATAGGAATCATGAATCATAAACCGGTTTAGTAGAGTCTCCCGGATCGTTACTGAGACGTCTGTACTTATCTACTAGAGGCTATGTAACTATTAGGAAAAAAAATCCACTTCATTTGATTTTCTTATCGTGCGAGATTTTTGATATCAAAATTCTAAACCTATGTCTTCTATTCTCTCACAAATGGTGAGGAAACGAGGTACCGGAGGCGACCAGACACCGACGCACCCTGCTGGAGCCGTCAAAGATCGAGGTCGGGGTAGGGGCCGAGGACGTGCATGTGGTGCAGCTAGAGCACTCACGTGAGCTGCTACATTGGAGCCACCAGCAACTCTATCCGGAGCCCAGACACCTGATACGCCTAATTCTACTACTACTCCATCTCTCCAGGAGACTCTTGCATAGTTTATGAGTATGTACACCACTCTAGCTTAGGCAGGGTTGTTTCCCCTTGTTGCAGCCACATCCCAGGATGGGGGAGGAGCACAGACTCCCGCTGCCCGCACTTCTAAGCAGCGAGTGTATGTTGAGAAGATCCCAAAGGTTATACTGGCACCGCCCGCAGCCCTAGCTCAGCCCAAGGAGAGGGTAGTAGCTTCAGAAGAGGAGCAGAGGAGGCTTGAGAGGTTCAAAAAGTACCAACCTCCTACATTTCGTGGTCTAGCGTCAGATGATGCTCTGGGATTTCTGGAGGAGTGATACCGTTTCCTCCGTACCATGGGTATATTAGGATCGAGTGGGGGTTTTTTTCACTGTTTTTCAGATTCGAGGGGACGCCTATCAGTGGTGGCGTACTTATGAGTTGGACAGTCTAACTGAGGCAGCTTCCCTAACTTGGACACAGTTTTCAGATATGTTCCTGAGAGAGTATGTCCCTCAGAACCTTAGGGACACATGGCGCACAGAGTTTGAGCATTTGGGCTAGGGTACTATGACTGTCTCGGAGTATCTGTCTATTTCACTGACTTGGCTAGGCA
This sequence comes from Nicotiana glauca, assembly GCA_026770625.1. Taxonomy (NCBI): domain Eukaryota; kingdom Viridiplantae; phylum Streptophyta; class Magnoliopsida; order Solanales; family Solanaceae; genus Nicotiana; species Nicotiana glauca. The sequence goes on from MU690758.1 coordinate 80,796, forward strand.
TGCACCACCCTTGGTTTCTACTGTTCGTGAGAGAGTTCGCCAATTTATTGAGGGGCTTATCCCTAGGAGTCGGAGATGGATATTTCTCATTAGCACATGGTGAGCAATACTAGGAGAGTAGATGGTATGCATGCTCGGGATAGAAAGGAGAGGGAGGCCAAGAGGTCTCGAGAGTCAGATCATTTCTCTGGTGCCCGTGCCCCGGCTGCAGTTTGTCATGGTAGGGGTTATATGAGTCGCCCCATTCATTCAGCTCTTCTAGTAGCCAGTAGTATTCCAGATCCTCCTAGACCTCAAGAGCCTTATTATGCACCTCCAGCTACCAGCGTGCCTCCTTCACGAGGTGCTTTCAGTGGCCAATCCAACATACCTGGCCCGAGCCAGTTGTTAATACCTAATTTTTCCATATGATATTTTTGAAATGCATGTATACCTTTAAAACTATGCATTAGCATCAATGGGTATTTTCCCATAGTTTTTACATTTTTAAATTAATTTATCTCAATATTTTCTTCATATAAATAATTGTAAAATTGCATCACAAATGAATTTAGAACATGTCTTGATTTAATATTACTATTATGGTCCTATTGAGTCCAAATTATTTCATAAATAGCTAAATTGGCACCTTTTTATTATAATTGCAATAAATTTGCAATTATAGCCCATGTGTACATTTTTGTATTGTTTTACCAGAAATTAGTCCTTCATATTTTTAATACTAAATAACTATTTTTAAAATATTTCTATGCATGAAATTCATTTTTATAATTAATAATTATTTTACAAATTATTTTAATCAATTGTTTGGGGTATTTAACAAATAGCCTCTTTTATTTAAATTTTAGCCTAAAATCTACCAACCCAATACCTCTTATAAGTCCGCCAAAAGACCTTAGGCCCAATCTACATGACCCGAACCAATAGCCTTATTTATTCATGGCTGTTGATCATTTTAATCAATAATCCACGATTAAACTTACCATATTAACCCAAACGACCCCCTAAACCCTTTCATTGTCTCTCATTTTCGCCGCCCTTTTGTTCCCTCGTCTCTCAAATGCTCTCTAGCTCTAACCCTAATTCACCCTCGCCGTCACTCATCTACCGTCGTTAATGGTGGTTTCTCACCACCCCATGCCTCTAATGGCCTCTCCTATACTGGGTACTTCCGCCTCTAAAGTCCTCAAGGGACCAAGGTTAGTCCGATTATGCATTTGGTTCTTTCTCTCCTATTTCAGGCCATTCCGGTTCGATTTCGAGTAAGAATTTCTTATTTTCATCTTGAACCTACGGATTTCTAAGTTTATGTTCTCATCTCTGAGTTACTTCTGAAAACCCTAAATTTTGTCTTTAATCTTCTCAGATCTGTACCGATCTGAGAAGAATCAGACCTATTTCACACGTTTTCATAAAAAACTTCTAGTTCTTTGAGTGATTTTCCATTTTCTAAAGCTAAGGTTTCCTGGAAATCCTTCTCTCCAAATGCTTTCAGACTTTGAATGTTTAATCTTCTGCTCTTATATGCTTCTTGGTCGATTTATGTTGAGTTTGCCTTAGCCCTAGTTGATTTATGCTAAACCCCTATTTTTGACATTTTTTGCTTTGATTCTGAGTTTGACCGTATTACTTGTGCACTGTTGTCGTTCTATGCTTTGATTTTTATGATTTTCCTTTAGCTTAATTCGATGTCTTGTGATTTTTACCCTAGTATGTATCTATTAGGGTTTATGATTCGATTCTTGACTGATTCTGTGTGTTTATACTTGGCCTACTTGTTTATTCATGGAAACCTATATTATTCTCCCTTAAATCAATATTATTTGTTTGAATTTTGATTCACTGATTTGCTTTATTAAAAACCTAGGGTTTGATTCTTGATTATTTCCCTTACTTATGAACTTAATTATGTTTTCTTACCTTATTTAACTAGCTGTGATACTTACTGATTCTTCAAGAGTGCTTCCTTAATTGAATGCATGTCTATTTACCCCTAATTGATCACTTGATTTTCTTTCCTTAAATGTATCCTTTCATTTACCGTTGGGTAATTACCCTTAATTAAGAGAAAACTCTATTAATTTTGTGTGTAATTGATTATGTGGCTTCCTTAATTGATGAATGATTTATCTCCTTTACCTTTTTCTTTTTGCTCTTAACTACTATATATACTCCCCTCTATTCTCACTTCTAACACACGAACATTGGTTCAAAAACACACTTTCACTCTTAAAAGCTCTCTGTTCTTCTCTCTGACTTGCAACTTCACTAATCTAGCCGGCTGTAAGCCAAGGCTAGCTATTGCACAATATCTGCTCTATACTCTGTGTTTTCTCTCCTAGCTAGTATGTCCTAATTCAATTTTGAAGACTAATACTCTATGCGTTTCTTTGTTGTTTTAGTTCATTGATTATGAGTTCCAATCCTGTTACTGTTTACTATCTTGTTTACCCAATATGTAATAAGCATGTCTAAACTAAATTGCATAATTACTGTTTCACCTATCATGTTTGAGTTTAATTCTGTTAGAATCTGTGAGTAGTATGTTTAATCTACAATGATCAGCTTACTGCTTTATCTAGCATGCCTCAACATGTTTTGTTCTATATGTGTCAGCATGTCTATACCAGGAATACTTGCATTTTGTTGTCTAGTCTGTTCATTTGGATCCCTACTTATTTTACTTGGCCAATGAGATCATGCTGAGTTGTCTAGTATCTCAAAGTAACTCTAGTTGTGTTCTTAACCTGTCCAGTGTTAATATGTTTTCTACATCGCTGTTCCGTGATCCTTGCTCTATGTCTCAATCACCTACCTTATAGCTAACCTATAATTCTGTAGAACTCTAGAAAATCTATGTGCATCCTGTTGTTATATGCTATATGTGTCCCCAATTCCCACAACCCCTAGGTAAAATTTGTTGTTGAGTGATGTTAAACCTGTTTGTTCTATAACTAATTAGTTTGCTTACTGATTTTTTTTCTTCAAAAGTGTTCACCTTGTTTTCAAACTGCTTACTACTAAATTAGTTCTTATTCTTCAGAAAACCTCTTTACTTATAGAATCATTTCAGTACTGTTTTCTTGTCAAAAACTTTTCAAAACTATGTCACTCTCCCTCTACTCTTAAGTCTCTAGGTTCTGTCCCTCCAGTGTGTGTACTGCCTTGGGATGCTCTTGAGATCTCTTTGAACTCTGGGACACTGGGGCTGGCTATTCCACACTACACCTACTCAATCCTTACCGCGAAATTCTGGGTGTGAGTACTGCCCGAGATCTTTGAGGTCCTTAGGGAACTCTGACACACCTGGACATGAATTTGGCTATGAAATCCTTGGCATTTGAGACTACTGAAGACCTGACATTACCAGGATTTGCTTTGGGCCTACTTCAGGATCCTTATAGCTTAACTTATATTTTATTTATGTAATTTATTCAATCACCGGTCTATAATAATTAGTAGTAAATAGATATTGGGGTGACTAGTGAAACATGAGGGTAGTTGTATGATACTGTGGGTAAAACTGGATAGCAAACATGCTATAAATTTTGTATCTTGCAAATCTGTATTAGAATCCATGTTCTAGGATGGATGTATTCATTTGAATTTAAACCATGATGATCTTGTGCATTACATAACCTATTTTTTAGGACCTGCACGTTTATGGCTTCAGCATACTACATGCCATATATCGTTATTCCAACTTTGATTTTGCATAAGTACTTTCACTTAGAGATCCTGCTATTAGGTTAATCATCTTGTCTTAACAAAATGGTCATCTCTTGTATGCATTAGATACCATGTTTTCTAGGAACTCTATTTGCATCTGTTTGAATCATGTTTATTCCAATCACCGTCTACAAAAGGTTTAAACAGCCCCACACATAGACCGTTCTGTCTCTAAATACAAGTTGATATAAAACACTTGTTATAACTCGTATCACTTAGATCAGCATACTCATAGGTTAAACGATTTAAGCTATTCAAATAGTTCCTGTAATTGTAATTACATATAGTCCCCACGCCTAGGCATGCCTTAGGTGATTAATGAACATATATGAAACTAGAAATTACGTTTCAACTGTGTATAAACTGTTTAAGTCTCACATGTTTAAAACCAGGAAGCAAACTGATTTGGACCCCGCCATTAAGTTTTGAAATAACGTTGCAAGATCTGTCTTTTAATGTTCATTTAGATATCATGCCCTATGATTCTTTCTAGAAATTATATGAATCATGTTTTAGACGTGTTGTTTATTTTCCTATATACATGTGGAGGTAAACATGAGCCCTTTAACTGTTTTTTCCCTATTTGCTTGTCCTACATATTATTTGTTTGTTGCCTAGATTTTTACTTTTTAAATCCCTTAGGTTTGTTTAGAACTACCCAGATTTAGAGGTCCTAAGTTCCTCCAGGACCATAAGGAAGGGACGGTTAACAACACGCTTATGGGTTGTTAATCAAACTCGCTTATATAACCATTAAGGGAAATGTAATGGGTAGTAAAAGGATATGATGACCTGCACACTAATGTCACGTGTAGCCCCTCTAGTTGTGGAGGATTACCGGGCATTGCGCAGATTGATCCTGTAGGATAATCAACTTAGTACTCCCCTTTCCCAAATTCCTATATGTGTTTAAATTATCTAAAATTCCCTTTTCTTTACATATACATATGTAAGTTGTCCAAACCTCTTTTACCTTCATTATCTAAACTTCCTTGATCATACATGCATTTAGATGGGGAAAACTATTTTATTTGCAAATATGTGCTTACTTGTTAATGGACTAATTGACATAGTTTAAGTTCTGCCGGAACCACCGTTGTGGACCGCGAGGGGTGCCTAACACCTTTTACTTAAGGTTATTTCGAGCCCTTACCCTAATCTCTGGTAATGCAAACTAGTCATATGAGTTAATCGCTCTAGGTGCCCTAACGCACCATAACCCATTTGGTGGAAACTCTTCAAATACCCAATTCTCAAAAGGAAACGAGTTGTTCCCCCATGAATGTTGAAACTCGGACTCCGCGAAGGAAAAAGGGACGCGACAGCATGTCGACTTTATTGGGGATATTTTTAGGCTCTTACCATAACGAACTTATTTTTGTGAATTAGTCTAAGCATGCTTTATCCCGTGTACCCTTTTCCCATTTATCTGGATTTAATTGTTTATTTATGATTTCCTTTATTTTTCTGAAACTGACTTGTCTCTTTGTTTTCTTTTTCCGTAACTTTCTTTCTATTATTTAAATATTGCATTTATCATTTTTTACGTGCAAATACTTGTCAACATGCTATTTATTGTTGCATAAATCATGCTCAACATTACATTCCACTCGTGGGTAATCAATCCTATAGTAACGCTGGATGAGTGTTTGCGCTTTTCCTATATATCACCATTTAAATTCGAAAAGGTGTATTTGTAGTAAAACTAGTTGATTAGCGGTTCATTTGACGGTTCCGTGCCTTCCCCCCTCAAGTTTTCCACTTGAGGGTCCCAATCTAGACCTCTATAGCAGCCGTACTCTGATTAATTGTACATGCATCATGGTCAAACCTAGTCGGGTTAATATGTTGTCCGCATAATAACCCTTTAAAACAAGCCTCGTCCAAAAGTCCATCGGATTTTCTACAAATCTCAACGGACATAATCACGATTGTGTGCATTTATAGAAATAAATGCCAATATGCTAATCATTACTGTATAAATAGACGAACATGGAGGGGGGCAAGGGCCTAACTATCTTTTGTTTTGTAGAAAATGAGGCACGAAGTCCCCATATTTGGTATGGTCGGAAGTATTCCTCCACTTTTTATAGATTGGTGGAGGGACCTTCCCTCAAGTGACCAAAATCATGTGAAAAAAGTCTTAGGGAATTTGCCATCACTATTGGATCTTCAACCAAACAAGATATTAATCGAGGCTGCCACTCTATTTTGGGATAAGGAAAGGGTTGTGTTCCGTTTTGGAGATATAGAAATGATTCCTCTCCTAGAAGAAATATGGGGATTTGCTGGGTTGCCTTGGGATATCCCTGGTCGGTTGGCATCTGAAAATCGCACCACCAGAGGGTTCTTTAAGATGATAGGGCAGAAGAAAAATGATGATTTGGAGTGCCTAAAAACCTCATATGTACCTTTTGAGTTCCTTAATGAAAGATACGGTCACAACAACTCTTACTATATTTTTGATGATGAATTCTCAATTACCTCTTTGGGATGGGTTCATCGTAGGGTCTTAGTTTTCATTGTGTACTTCTTGGGCATACTGGTATTCCCAATCCAAGGGTATAGAATCCATACTAGGCTAGCCATGGTGGCCAAAACTCTGATGGATGGGATCGAGGGACAGACATATACCATTGTCCCTATGATCATTGCAGACATATACCGAGCCGTAGAACTTTGTCAAAAAGGGTTCAAATTCTTTGAGGGTTGCAACTTGTTACAAGTCTGGTTGTTAGAACATCTCCAAAGGGGCCAATACCGCCAAGAGTTTCCACGAAGACCGTGGAATGACCATATAGCCTTCCATCACCCTAAGAGAATGACTTACATTCCGAACATGTTTACTCAACCTAAGGATGCTATAGGATGGGTGCAATTTTTCAACAAGTTAACTAAGAAACATGTTTAGTGGATGTTCGAGTGGTTCCCCACCGACGAGTTCATCATCAGATCCAGAGACGTCCCACATTTGGTGTTGATTAGATTAAGGGGGATATACCCTTATGCTCCCCTCAGGGTTATGAGACAGACAGGCATGAGACAAGTCGTACCACAGGTTGCTAACATGAGTCATTTCAGAATCGATTTCCAGGGTGACACCATCCCATATAAGAATGAAGCACAACATATGTGGATTTTAAAGATTATTGTGGAGAAGGATACCATCGAGCCAGACCGATATCATGCTGGCCACTCATTCTTTTACCCTTCATAGTTGGATGATAATCTATCAGGAGTCTTTGAGCCAAGGCTTGGTCCGGAAATAGGGTCATAGATGAGTTTGCTGAAGCATGGGTGAAGTACAACAAGCTGCAGAAAAGAGTTCGAGAGTCTGAAGCTGAGCATATGGTGCAGCATAAGGCCGATATGGAAATTATTAACAAGTGGAAAGAAAGATATGTTAAATCCAGTGAAAGGCTAGAATATTTGGAGTACAGTTTGATGAAATTGGAGGGGAAGTTAAGAAAGAGGGTCGCCGATTGTCAGAACGCTGAAGGAAATGAAGGAGGGCATTTGGCAAGGGCATTCATAATGCTGAACCTGCGCGAGTTGGGGGAGTTGGTCGACAACATCTGGTCTGGAGAGGGTCCTTCTGGGACCAAGTAGATTAGATTTACTTGCTTTCCTTTTTAAATGTAATAAGGCCAAGTGCCATTAGCAACATTATCTTATTTAGTGTCATTTTGGGGCGTTTATGTTTTATATTAATGAAATGAGGCAATTATATGCACTGAATTTCTCCAAATCTAGGCCTACCTCGAGCACAACGAGGCTCCCAAATTAGGATGCAAATTTACATTCCCGCAATATGTGTTTAAATACTGTAAACATTTCAAAACCCTTACTGACTTGCTTACTTTTTGTTTTCTTTATTATTTATTCCCATACTTTAAGGTTGGTTCGCTCATACTGGCATCATCAACATATCACACCAGATCTAGAGGCCCTCCTCCTCCAATTAATACAAAGAGTAAAGGGAAAGATAAAATGGAAGACTTAAGTGGTATTCAAAAGGAAAATACAGAGAATGCAGAAACTTCAGACGGTCGGAGTACCCCGGCACCAAATGATCTAGTTTTAAGGTTGGAACAAAAGATACTAGAGCTACAGGGAGAACTTGAGCAGGTCCGCAACATGGCAAACCTATCCCTTACCCTGAATGTCCCCGGCATCAACCAACAAAACACAAAGAACCCAGCACCTCCCCAAAACACACCAAACCAACATCCATCAAACCCTCCCCCACCACATCAATATGCAACCCCACCTCAAAATCTCAATCCCTTACCGATACCAACTCCTCCACAACACCATCATCAACCAATCCAGTCCCACCAACCGATACTTATCACACTCCCCATAACACACCACAACCCATTCCCAATCCTCAAAACTCAACCAATGACCATCACTACACCCAAGTCCCCAGTGCTCACCAAAATAACCCTATATATGTGGAAATTGTACCTCACTCTACTCACCTAACTTCCTATATACCGAAATCTGCTGAGAAGTACCTGCTCATCAAGAACACGGCTGAGGAACTCAAGAAATTGACAAGCCGGGTTCAGGGTGTCGAAGGAGGCAAATGGATAAAAGGTTTGAACTATGAAGACATATGCATACAGCCGGATGTAGAATTGCCGGAGGGTTACAAACCTCCCAAGTTTGAGATGTTTGATGGTACAGGTGATCCCAGGGTTCATCTGAGGACTTATTGTGACAAGCTTATCGGGGTCGGAAAGGATGAAAAGATCCGGAAGAAAATCTTTATGAGGATTCTTACGGGAGATGCTTTATCTTGGTACATCAGCCAGGATCCTAAGAATTGGTCCAACTGGATGAGTATGGCGTCTGATTTCATGGACCGATTCAGGTTCATCATCGAAAATGCACCAGATGTTTTCTACATTCAGAACCTCAAGAAGAAACCCACTAAGACTTTCTGTGAGTATGCTACTCGATGGAGGTTGGAAGCGGCAAAAGTCAGGCCAACTTTGGACGAGGAACAAATGAACAAATTCTTCGTCAGAGCACATGATCCTCAATATTATGAAAAATTGATGGTTATTGAAAGCCATAAATTCTCTAATGTCATCAAACTTGGGGAAATAATCAAAGAAGGCATCAAAAACAAGATGGTAACAAACTTTGAGGCATTACATAACACAAACAAGGCATTACAATCAGGCTGCATTTCAAAGAAGAAAGACGCTGGGGTAGTAATGGTGGCTCAGGGCCCGAAATCTACACTCACATATCAAACACCTCCACCAAAATATCAAACACCCTCACCCAAATACCAAGCACCACCACCTACCTATCAATACTCATCTCCCAGATATTCCCAACCGGACACCGTCTATCATACCTATAATTCCCAACCATCTCATTTCCAGTCACCTCCAACTCGCCATAATTATCCAAGACGATGACCCAATTTTGATCGCAAGCTACCCAGACAATACACCGCTATTGCTGAACCCATCGACCAACTATATGAATGTTGAAAGTTGCTAGTTACGTCACCCCTATTCCCGCTGTGGCATTAGAAAATCCATCCCAATGGGTCAATCCAAACAAAACCTGTGCATACCATTTTGATATGAAGAGGCACACTACTGATGAGTGTCGAACATTGAAAGATAAAATCTAGACACTGATTGACAAAAAGGTCATACATGCGAAAGAAGCTACACCCAATGTCCGCAATAACCCTCTCCCGAATCATAGGGGTGGTAGAATACATGTGATAGAGATGGACGAGGAATGGGATCTTTAAGGGTCGATTGGGCTTATTCGGGAAGGCGATGACTTTAAATCTGCAGTCACACTTACTCCTTTCGTAGTGCAAAATCAGTCACCGGTCGAAGTTGAGGTAGCTGCATCGGTTCCATTTAAGGTAGAGATAGCTCCACCTGCGGCCACCCTTGTTCCATTTGAAGTGGAAATGGTCAGACATTTCACGGTGACAGTATCAACCATATCTCCTTTCAATTCGAAATCTATACCCTAGATTACGTTGTCGAAGCTAGGGGAAAAGGAAAGGCTAAGATAGAGGAATCCGATGCTGCATAAGGAATGACTAGGACCGGAAGAATCTATACACCCGAACACTTGGGAGGATTAAGTAAGCATACCACTACTAAACAACCTATCATTGAAATAGGCTAGATGACCTTTGGAGGAAAGTACAAGCAAAGGAATATTCTATCATTGATCATTTGAACAAAACCCCAGCTCATATATCCATCATGTCACTGTTGCAAAATTCAGAGGCGCACAAGAATGCTTTGATAAAGGTGTTGAGTAAAGCTTATATACCCAATAATATCACCTACGGAGAGATAGCCAACATGGTAGGGCAATTGTTGGAAAGTCAAAAAATAATATTCAAGAGGATGAACTACCATCTAAAGGATTGAATCACAACCGAGCATTGCATATCACGATGCAATTTGAAGACAAATTCATTGCCGGAGTCTTGATTGATGGGGGTTCAAGCCTCAACATTTGTCTGTTGGATACTCTGAAAAGATTGGGCAAAGGTTTTCGTGAAATACGGGCAGGAAGCATGAATGTAAAAGCCTTCGATGGGTCTCAAAGGGCCACGATTTAGGAGATTAATCTTTGCCTATAGATAGGGCCAACTTGGTTCGACGTTGAATTCCAGGTGCTCGACATATCAGCCTCATACAATCTTCTATTGGGCCAACCATGGATCCATGCCGCTGGGGCTGCGGCTTCCACATTACATCAAGCCGTGAAATTCAAATGGAACCATCAGGAGGTGATCATTCACGGAGATGTGAGTAACCCCATTTACACCAGTGAAACCATCCCGGTTATCGGGAATAGAAGAAGGCTAGGAGGGAAAATATATCATCACATCGAACGTGTCAATGCCATTGAGAAAGACAAATGGTGGAGTATAGAAATAGAAAGCATACCGGCATGGTCTAGGTATGAACTCGACAAAGGGCTTGGGAAGAATCTCCAGGGTATTACCAAACCGATACAGCTGAACGTCACGGTACTACCTTCGGGCTCGGATACCAGTATACATGGCAGGAGTACGATGATTGGTCGCCTTCATGGAGTGGGCCTTATTACCCTCTCGAGCAACCAGTACCATATTTGGGTCAAACTTTTCACCAAGCTGATACAATATGGGGAACTGCAGAAGAAGAAACATTAGCTGGACTGAGGAATTTATTCTTGGAAGAAGAAGACATGGATTGCAGTGCAATAATTGAGGAGGAGGAGTAAGAAGGCCTCACTATTCAAACTGTGGAGAAGGGAGCTGTTCTCAGGAACTTGACTACCACACCGTCCCGGGCCCGCCGAGTCCCTAGGTAGCTTGGTAGATTTTATTCCTAGAGCCATTCTAGGCATCTAAGATTTTCAGTAATTTTGTTTTAAAGAGTTACTTGTTTCAAAATAAATGCTCGATTCATCGAGTCGTACTTGTTTGGATGTTTTTTAGTTTTAATCAAATGCATTGCTCTTTATTATTCATTTTTATCTTCCATACATTTTCTTTCTACATCGTTATTATTACTTTTCCTGATGAATCGGTGATTGTGACATGTAATGAGACAACGCAATATGAGGATAGTAATTCGGATGAAGAAGATGAAATACCCAAGAAAGTTGTCAGGGAGGTTGAAATCTTTGAGAATAAGCTTAATTCCAACCTAGATGAAACCAAAGCAGTAAACTTGGAGGACGCCGAGACAGTTAAGGAAATTCGCATCAACATTGACTTATCACTAACAGAGAAAGAAAAGTACATCCATTTCTTAAAGGAATATGAGGACATTTTCGCATGGTAGTATGATGACATGACCGGTTTGAGCATGTCCATAGTTGCTCACAAGTTTCCTACCAATCCCATGTGTCCGCCGGTGAAGCAGAAACTCAGAAAATTCAAACCAGATATAAGCCTGAAAGTCAAGGAGGAAGTTACTAAGAAGATCAAAGCCAAAGTCCTTAGGGTGGTTGAGTACCCAACCTGGTAAGCCATTATCGTACCAGTTCCAAAGAAAGATGGGAAAGTCCGAGTATGCATTGACTATCGAGACTTAAATAGAGCAAGTCCCAAGGATGACTTTTCTGCCAAATATACACATCCTGATCGACAATTGCACCAAGCATAAACTCCAATCCTTTGTAGATTGCTTTGCGGGTTATCACTAGATCTGGATGGATGAAGAAGACATAGAGAAAACAGCTTTTATAACAACATGGGGGTATACTACTACAAGATGATGCCATTTGGTCTAAATAATGGTTGAGCAATTTACATGAGATCCATGAAAATCATCTTCCATGATATGATACACAAGGAAATAGAGGTGTATTTGGACGATGTCATTATCAAATCCAAGAGGGTCGTAGATCACATAGCGGACTTGAGAAAGTTCTTTGATAGGTTAAGGAGCTACAACTTAAAACTGAACTTCGCAAAGTGTGCATTCAGGGTTCCCACAGGGAAGTTATTGGGATTCATTTTCAGTCATCAAGGGATCGAGCTGGACCCGTCTAAAGTTAAGGCCATTCAGGAGTTACCGCCGCCTGGGAGCAAAAAGGACGTGATGAGCTTCCTAGGATGTCTCAACTACATCAGTCGCTTCATAGCACACTCCACAGTCATATGTGAACCCATCTTCAAATGCTGAGGAAAGATGCCAAGACAAGCCGGACCGAGGATTGCCAGAAAGCTTTCGACAAAATCAAGGAGTACCTGTCCACACCACCGGTCTTGGTCCCTCCAGAGCCAGGACAACCTTTGCTACTATATCTATCTATATTTGATGGAGCCTTCAGATGTGTTTTATGAAAACATGATGAGACCGGGAGAAAGGAGAAAGCCATATACTACCTAAGTAAGAAATTCACGCCTTATGAAGTACGATACTCTCTACTGGAACGCACCTGTTGTGCTTTGACCTGGATGACCCAGAATTTAAGGCATTACTTCTATGCCTATACCACATACCTCATATCTAGTATGGACCCCTGAAGTACATATTTGATAAACCCATGCCGACTGGGAAGTTAGACAAGTGGAAGATACTATTAAGTGAGTTTGATATCGTCTACGTAACTCAAAAGGCGATCAAAGGACAAGTATTGACAGACCATCTTGCTGAAAATCCTGTAGGAGGAGCATACGAACCCTTGAAAACGTATTTTCCTGATGAAGAGGTGTCATTCGTATGAGAGGACATTACCGAAGCATACGAAAGTTGGAGGATATTCTTTGATGGAGTTGCAAATTTCAAAGGAGTGGGCATTGGAGCGATTTTGGTATCAGAAACAGGTCAACATTATCCAGTATCTGCTAAACTTAGATTTCCGTGCACTAACAACATGGTAGAGTATGAAGCTTGCACACTGTGGCTCAATATGGCAATTGACATGAATATTCAAGAGCTGCTAGTAATCGCTGATTTAAATTTACTTGTGCACCAGGTATAAGGAGAGTGGGCCACCAAGAATTCTAAGATATTACCATATCTGCACCATGTACAGGAATTGAGAAAAAGGTTCACGAAGATAGGGTTTCGGCATATTCGTAGAATTTAGAACGAGTTTGCCGATGCTTTGGCCACTTGGTCATCCATGATACAGCATCCGGATAAGAATTTCATTGATTCCATCCCAGTGAGAATCCATAACCAACTGGCTTACTACGCTCATGTCGAGGAGGAGACAGATGGAAAACCTTGGTTCCATGACATCAAGGAGTATTTGGCTAAAGGAGAATACCCGGAGCATGCGAACCACACTAAAAAATGCACACTCCGGAGATTGTCCAATCACTTCTTCCACAGCGGAGGAAACTTATACAGAAGAACCCCTGATTTGGGATTGCTAAGATGTGTCGATGCAAGAGAGGCTTCTAAACTACTTGAGGAGATACATGCTGGGACATACGACCCGCATATGAATGGTTTTATCTTGGCCAAGAACATACTTAGGGCCGGTTACTTTTGGATGACCATGAAGACAGATTGAATCCAGTATGTCTGCAAATGCTACCAATGTCAAGTGCATGCCGATATTATAAAAGTACCGCCAAATGGTCTTAATGCAACAATCTCACCTTGGTCATTCTCCGCCTGGGGAATGGTTGTCATCGGCCCTATCGAGCCCACCGCTTCGAACGGGCACATGTTTATTCTAGTAGCCATTGATTACTTCACAAAATGGGTAGAGGTTGTATCCTACAAAGCTGTAACCAAGAAAGTCATCGCAGACTTTGTCAAAGATCGTATTGTTTGTCGATTCGGAGTTCCAGAGTCTATTATCACTGATAATGACGCCAATATCAATAGTGATCTGATGAAATCCATGTGTGAAACTTTCAAATCAAGCACAAGAACTTTATAACATACATTCCTCAGATGAATGGAGTCGTAGAAGCTGCCAACAAAAACATCAAGAATATACTAAGGAATATGGTAGAAAATACAACCAATGGCACGAGAAGCTACCCTTTGCTTTATTGGATACTGCACTACAATTCATACATCAACCGAGGAAACTCCCTATATGCTGGTTTATGGTACCGAAGCTGTTATCCCAGTCGAGGTAAAGGTTACTTCTTTAAGGATCATACAGGAAGCCGAACTCAACGATGCAGAATGGATAAGGAGTAGATATGAACAATTGGACCTCATAGATGGAAAAAGAATGAATGTAGTGTGTCACGGTCATCTTTATCATAACAGAATGTCCAGATCTTTCAACAAAAGAGTCAAACCAAGGCAATTTGCACCAGGACAGCTGGTACTGAAGAAGATCTTCCCACATCAAGATGAAGCCAAAGGGAAATTCTCTCCCAACTGGCAAGGTCCTTACATATTCACAAGGTGCTAATAGGAGGATCACTCATACTTGCAGAAATGGACGGGGAAATTTGGCCAAAACCAATCAATCCAGATGCAGTCAAAAGATATTATGCTTAGATGTTTCATATTCACATAATGTAATTAAACTACGCTTTACCTGATTCCTGTTTAATAGGGGATACGTAGGAAACCCTGTGGGTTCGGTCATATCATAAAAAAATTCTCATTTCCCCCAAGATAAAAAATTGGGGCAAAATTTTGAGAAGGACCCTCAAAATTCTGGAGCAAGTCCAGCCGACGCCAAAATATGCCAGACAGTCAGAAATCAGTTAAGAAACTGGGGCAGAATTGAGAAGGATTCTCAAAATTCCAAAAAAGGTTCAACAAGGCTCGTTACCCGCAAACGGACGAAGGATCATCTACCAAACCGGGGTGGAATTTTGAGAAGGACCATCAAAATTCTAACATGAGAAGTTGCAATGTCTTTGAAATGTGTTACAGTCGCTAGTTCATCTAAAATTACTTGATATTTCAATATGCTTCTAAAATGACTCTATTTTTTAATCAATAATTGCATATTTTCGAAAACTCTATTTTCGTAACAGTCAGGTGTTACCTAGGGAAACTCAAACGTGGCCTCCAGAACAGAACATAGCAAGTCCAGCAGACAAAGGCACGAACCAACCTCCCCTTACGAAATTTACAATTTCTTTAAGTGCAGGCACATCTAACGTAGCGATAACATTCGTAAACATATATACACGAAGCAAAATCACTATTGAATGGGCCACCAGACACTAAACTTATCCCCAGCTAAGAAACATTCTACCCTTATTTGCTATTTGTTCTTTAAATAGGACTAAGCCCTGTCCCCCATCCTGCATGAGGCTAATCCCTGCCTCCATATTTGCATGAGGGTAATCCCTGCCTCCATACTTGCATAAGGCTAATCCCTGCCTCCATACTTGCATGAGGCTAAACTTGCATGAGGCTAATCCCTGTATCTATACTTGCATGAGGTTAATCCCTGCCTCCATACTTGCATGAGGCTAATCTCTGTCTCTATACTTGCATGAGGCTAATCCCTGCCTCTACATTTGCATAAGGCTAAACACTTCCTTCCATTTGCATGGGACTAAGCATTGTCCCTCCTTGCATGAATATTGCTCTATTCTGGCACTATCTACTTTCTCTTCTGTCGAGCTAAGCTCTGCCCTCCATTTCGTAAGACTAAGCCTTGTCTTGTCAACATCTTATTATTGCATCTCATGGGCTGAAATATTGCCAATATGTCCAAAGGCATCATAATCTAAAGGCATCATCTTCATAGCCGGAAGACACCATGCCATGGCCTGGGAATCTCTCAAATTTGCATATCATTGTTCAAAGGCATCATGGTTCGGAGGCACCATCTTCATGGCCCGAGAACATCATTTCATGGCTTGCGAATCCCTCACTAAACAATTCGTGGCCCATGACATCATCGTCTAAAGACAACTTTCATGGTCCAAAAGGGAATCTGCATCATGTTTAAATTTTTGCACAGATACATATTCGTAGCATCTCTTTATCTGCATGTGAACAATAAGCTACCACTATCCCAGCAGGAGCAACTTCGCTCCAGTTCCTTCAACTTTCTCAAACTTGACCATTCACCATAACCATTCTTTCACCTATCCCGAAATCTCGTGTTCATTCTTGTAATGACTTCATCGTTATATTCCGCCGACAGATCCGAAACTACACATGGGATGGCATAATTCCTATAAAACTAGGTATATGTAGGCAGCTCAAAGACCAGAGTCCGGCCTCTATCTTTCAAAATATCACATCCAGTAAAAATTGGACATAATTTCTTTACCCGAAAATTCTTTCATCATTATCGAGTAAAGAGGGTTAGCTGCTGATACCCAATTTTTGTCTATGATATTTTTGAAATGCATGTATACCTTTAAAACTATGCATTAGCATCAATGGGTATTTTCCCATTTTTTAATTAATTTATCTCAATATTTTCTTCATATAAATAATTGTAAAATTGCATCACAAATGAATTTAGAACATGTCTTGATTTAATATTACCTTTATGGTCCTATTGAGTCCAAATTATTTCATAAATAGCCAAATTGGCACCTTTTTACTATAATTGCAATAACTTTGCAATTATAGCCCATGCGTATATTTTTATATTATTTTACTAGAAATTAGCCCGTCATATTTTTTAATACTAAATAACTATTTTTATAACATTTCTATGAATGAAATTTATTTTTATAATTAATAATTATTCTAAAAATTATTTTTAATCAATTGTTTGGGGTATTTAACAAATAGCCTCTTTTATTTTAATTTTAGCCTAAAATCTACCAGCCCAATACCCCTTATAAGTCAGACCAAAAGACTCTAGGCCCAATTTGTATGCCCCGACCCAATAGCCTCATTTAATCGTGGTCGTTGATCATTTTTATCAATGGTCCACAATTAAAAATACTATATTAACCCAAACAACCCCCTAAAACCTTTCGTTGTCTCTCATTTCTGTGGCCCTTTCGTTCCCTCGTCTCTCATATGCTCTCTAACTCTAACCCTAATTCACCTTCGCCGTCACACATCCACCGCCGTCCATGGTGATTTCTCATCACCCCAGGCCTCTAATGGCCTCTCCATTGCTGGGTACTTCCATCTAAGGTCCTCAAGGGACCAGGATTAGTCCACTTATGCCTTTGGTTCTTTCTCGCCTATTTCAGGCCAATCCGGTTCGATTTCGAGTAAGAATTTCTTTTTTTATCTTGAACCTATGGATTTCTAAGTCTATGTTCTCATCTCTGAGTTACTTTTGAAAACCCTAAATTTTGTCTTTAATCATCTCAGATCTGTACCGATCTGAGAAGAATCTGACCTTTTTTTACATGTTTTCATAAAAAATCTTCTGGTTTTTTGAGTGATTTTCCATTTTCTAAAGCTAGGGTTTCCTGGAAATCCTTTTCTCGAAATGTTTTTTGACTTTGAATGTTTAATCTTCTGTTCTTTTGTGCTTCTTAGTCGATTTATGATGAGTTTGCCTTAGCCCTAGTTGATTTATGCTAAAATCCCATTTTTTATAATTGTTTTTGCTTTGATTCTGAGTTTGACTGTATTACTTGTGCACTGTTTTCGTTCTATGCTTTGATTCTTATGATTTTCCTTAAGCTTAATTCGATGTCTTGTGATTTTTGCCGTAGTTTGTCTCTATTAGGGTTTATGATTCGATACTTGACTGATTCTGTGTGTTTATACTTGGCCTACTCGTTTATTCATGGAAACCTATATTATTCTTCCTTAAATCAGTATTATTTGTCTGAATTTTGATTCACTAATATGCTCTATTAAAAACCTAGGGGTTGATTCTTGATTATTTCCCTTATTTACAAACTTAATTATGTTTTCTTACCTTATTTGACCAGCTGTGATACTTACTGATTCTTCAAGAGTGCTTCCTTAATTGAATGCCTGTATATTTACCCCTAACTGCTCACTTGATTTTCTTTCCTTAAATGTATCCTACCATTTACCGTTGGGTAATTACCCTTAATTAAGGGAAAACTACACTAAATTTGTGTGTAATTGATTCTATGGTTTCCTTAATTGTTGAATGATTGATCTCCTTTACCTTATTCTTTTTGCTCTTAACTACTATTTATACTCCCCTCTATTCTCACTTCTAACACACGAACATTGGTTTAAAACACACTTTCACTCTTAAAAGCTCTTTGTTCTTCCTTGTTACTTGCAACTTCACTAATCTAGCTGGCAGTAAGCCAAGGCTAGCTATTGCACAATATCTGCTCTATACTCTGTGTTTTCTCTCCTAGCTAGTATGTCCTAATTCAATTTTGAAGACTAAAACTCTATGTGTTTCTTTGTTGTTTTAGTTCATTGATTATGAGTTCCAATCTTGTTCCTTTTTACTATCTTGTTTGCCCAATATGTAATAAGCATGTCTAAACTACATTGCCTAATTACTGTTTCACCTATCATGTTTGAGTTTAATTCTGTTAGAATTTGTGACTAGTATGTTTAATCCACAATGATCTGCTTACTTCTTTATCTAGCATGCCTCAACATGTTTTGTTCTATATGTGTTAGCATGTCTATACCAGGAATACTTGCGTAGTATTTTCTAGTCTGTTCATTTGGATCCCTGCTTATTCTACTTGGCTAATAAGATCATGCTGAGTTGTCTAGTATCTCAAAGTAACTCTGGTTGTGTGCTTATCATGTCCAGTGTTAATATGTTTTCCACATGGCTGTTCTGTGATCCTTGCTCTATGTCTCAATCACCTACCTTATAGCTAACCTATTAATTCAGTAGAACTCTTGAAAATCTATGTGCATCTTGTTGTTATACGCTCTATGTGTCCCCAATTCTCGCGACCAATGGGTGAAATTTGTTGTTGAGTGATGCTAAACCTATTTGTTCTATAAATAATTAGGCTGTTTGCTGATTTTTTTCAAAAGTGTTCACATTGTTTTCAAACTTCTTTACTACTAAATTAGTTCTTATTCTTCAGAAAACCTCTTTACTTATAGAATCATTTCAGTATTGTTTTCTTGTCAAAAACTTTTCAAAACTATGTCAAGCACTCTCCCTCTATTCTTAAGTCTCTAGGTTCTGCCCCTCCAGTGTGTGTACTGCCTTGGGATCCTCTTGAGATCTCTTTGAACTCTAGCACAATGGGGCTGGCTATTCCATACTATACCTACTCAATCCTTATCTCGCAGGTCTGGGTATGAGCATTACTCGGTATCCTTGAGGTCCTTCGGGAACTCTAACATACCTGGACATGAATTTGGCTATGAAATCCTTGGCATTTGAGACTATTGAAGGCCTGACATTACCAGGATTTGCTTTGGTCCTACTTCAGGCTCCCTATAGCTTAATTTATATTTTATTTATGTGATTTATTCAATCATTGGTCGGTAATAATTAATTGTAAACAGATATTGGGGTGACTAGTGAAACGGGAGGGTGGTTTTATGATACTGTGGGTAAAACTTGGTAGAAAACATGCTATAGGTTTTAAATATTGCATATCTGTATTAGAATCCATGTTCTAGGATGGATGTGCTCATTTGCATTTAAACCATGATGATCTTGTGCATTAGATAACTTGTTTTTTAGGACTTGCACGTTTATGGCTTCAGGCCTTCAGCATACTACATGCCATATATCGCTATTCCAGCCTTGATTTTGCATAAGTACTTTCACTTAGAGATCCTGCTATTAGGTTAATCATCTTATCTTAACAAAATAGTCATCTCTTGTATGCATTAGATACCATGTTTTCTAGGAACTCTATTTGCATCTGTTTGAATCATGTTTATTCCAATCACTGTCTACAAAAGGTTTAAACCGCCCCACACATAGACATCCTTTCTCTAAATACAAGTCGATATAAAATACCTATTATGACATGTATCACTTATATCAACATACTCATAGGTTAAACGATTTCAGCTATTCAAACAGTTCTTGTAATTGTAATTACGTATAATCCCCACGCCTAGGAAAGCCTTAGGTGATTAATGTCCATATATGAAACTAGAAATTGCATTTCAATTGTGTATAAACTGTTTAAGTCTCACAGGTCTAAAACTAGTAAGCAAACTGATTTGGACCCCACCATTAAGTTCTGAAATATCGTTGCAAGATCTGTGTATTGATGTTTATCTAGATATCATGTCCTATATTCTTTCTAGAAATTATGTGAATTTGTATTTTAGATGTGCTATTTATTTGCCTATATACATGTGGAGGTAAACATGAGCCATTTAACTGCTTTTTTCCTATTTGCTTGTCCTACATGTTATTTGTTTGTCACCTAGATTTTTACCTTTTAAATACCTTAGGTTTGTCTAGAACTACCCAAATTTAGAGGTCATAAGTTCCTCCAGGACCATAAGGAAGACAGGGGTAACAACATGCTTAGGGGTCGTTAATCAAATTTGCTTGTATAACCATTAAGGGTGGGGTAATGGGTAGTAAAAGGATATGATGACCTACGCGCTAATGTCATGTATAGCCCTTATAGCTAGTCGAGGAGGATTACCGAGCATTACGTAGATTGATCTTGTAGGCTAATCAACTTAGGACTCCCTTTTCCCAAATTCCTATATGTGCTTAAATTATATAAAATTCCATTTTCTTTACATATACATGTGTAAGCTGTCCAAACCTCTTTTACCTTTATTTTCTGAATTTCCTTAATCATACATACATTTAGATGGGGAAAACTACTTTATTGCAAATATGTGCTTAGTTGTTAATTTACTAATTCACATAGTTTAAGTTTGGCCAGGACCCGCCATTGTGGACCGCGAGGGGTGCCTAACACCTACCTCAAGGTTATTTTGAGCCCTTACCCTAATCTCTGATAATGCAAACTAGTCATATGAGTTAATCACTCTAGGTTCCCTAACGCACCATAACCCGTTAGGTGGCGACTCTTCAAATAATAAATTCCCAAAAGGAAACGAGTTGTCCCCCTATGAATGTCGAAACCCGGATTCCGTAAAGGAAAAAGGGGACCCGACATCAGTCACAGCTGACACGTCCTCCCAGAGCTTATTTTCAGTATGGAGACACACACTATATAGTGAGGGACTGCCCCAGACATATGAAGGGTGCCCCTCCACAGACTTCTCAGCCACAACGTGATTTGTAGAGTTCCCAGGCTATGGTTACAGCACCAGTTGCTACCCCACCTGCCCAGCCATCTAAAAGTGGAGGTTATGGAGGTAGAGGTCACCCTAGAGGGGGAGGCCATGCTAGATAATACGCCTTTCCTGCACGTACTGAGGTTGTCTCCTCCGATTCTATCATCACAGGTATTTTCCTGGTTGTCATAGAGATGCATCGGTTTTATTCAATCCACGCTCCACTAATTCTTATGTGTCCTCTTATTTTACCTCGTATTTGGGCATATCTCGGGATTCCTTGAGTTCTCCTATTTATGTTTCTACTTCTGTGGGAGATTCTCTTATTGTGGACCGTATTTATCAGCCGTGTTTGATCGCTCATAGTGGTTTTGAGACCAGAGCCAATTTATTATTACACAACATGGTAGATTTTGATGTTATTTTGGGCATAGACTGGTTGTCACCCCATTATGCTATTCTTGATTGTCACGCCAAAGCCGTAACACTGGCTATGTTAGGCGTACCGCGAGTAGAGTGGAGGGGTACCTTAAATTACACTTCCAGTAGAGTTATTTCATTCCTTAAGGCTCAGCGAATGGTTGAGAAAGGATGTGACACATATCTAGCTTATGTGAGTGATGTCAGTATTGATACCCCCGTAATTGATTCAGTCCAAGTAGTACGAGATTTCTCTGATGTGTTTCCAGATGATTTTCTAGGCATGCCAACCAATAGAGATATTGATTTTGGCATTGATCTGTTGCCGGTCACTTAACCAATTTCTATTCCTGCATATCGTATAGCTCCTCCTGAGTTGAAGGAATTGAAGGAGCAGTTGCAGGAATTGCTTGATAATGGTTTTATTCGGCCCAATGTATCACCTTGGGGTGCTCCTATCTTATTTGTAAAGAAAAAGGATAGTTATATGCATATGTTACAGTGAAAAATCGGTATCATGCTCGTGTGTTTTCTAAGATTGACTTGCATTCAGGTTATCATCAGTTGAAGATTCAGGAGCCAGATATCCCAGAGACAACTTTCAGAACTCGATATGGTCATTACGAGTTCCTTGTTATGTCATTTGGGCTGACCAATGCCCCTGCAGCCTTCATGCATTTGATGCACAATGTATTCAGGTCTTATCTTGATTCGTTCGTCATTGTTTTTATTGATGACATTCTGGTATACTCCTGGAGTCCGAAATATCATGAGCAACACATGAGGACAGTGCTTTAGACTTTGAGAGAAAAGAAGTTTGATAGCTTATATGAGTCCACCAAACTATAGAGCACCTGATCCTCTATGAGTTTCTACTGAGAATACTTATGAAGCAGTAAGTAAAAGAGACACGGGATTTTTACGTGGAAAGATCCCACTCAAGGGGACAAAAACCACGACCTACCCTTGTAGGCTTTCAACTTCACTAACTTGTAATCTCTCTATTACAAGCCAATTTATAATGACTCTATTACAAAGACTTCAACTTAACTAACTTGTGATACTCTTATCACAAGCCACTTTAACACTCTCTAGTTACAAAGACTTTAAGTTATGACTAGCTCTAGTCAAAACACAATCTTAGAAGGTTTGCGATTTTTTGGGTTTCCTAAAACACAGCTTCTAAGAAAGCAAGATAGGAGTTACAATGAAGAACAAATAACAAGATTACAACTCACTTCCAGTTACACATAGACTCATTGTGAAACTGATCCTTTAGTGGAGTTGTCTTCTTTTACACACTAGTGACTTCAATGTTGGATCAACACTTTAATGCTTGAGATAATATCACTAAATGCACAAGTGAATATATTGTGCCTTGCACCAGGTTGTTATATTACGAAAGACATCACCATGGTGATGTCAATTCTTGGTACACACTTCTTTCTAATGAGAAGTGATTGCTGCACTGTCTGCTACACTGTCGCATGTATAGTTGCGGACAGTCACTTTCTGCAGTTGCGTTCCAGCTGTATAGTTGACTTGTACATCTGTGAGAGAACCCTAAGGTACCATGTCCCTGTTGTGTTCCTCTTTGTAACAGTTCATTCATTTGTTGGAGATCATACTGGACATTGTTCATTTGAAATGTGTACCAAAGGGGTGAGGTTCGCCATCTGGTGCTTAGCAATAAGTTTGTTATATCATCAACACATAAGAAGCATAAGGCAAAGACATTGAAAACCCATCAATGTCCCTTTTTTTTATGATAACAAACTTAGTCATTGATAGTATTTGTTTAGAGTAGAAATAACCAGATGAGGTACCAGAAACTTCACAAGTTCCCCCTGACGTTTTTGCTTTTAATCCCCTACATACACTACTCACTAATATCACAATGCATGCACTACTATCTATCTGATATCTTCCCCCTTTTGGTATCACTAAAAAAATACACAAGCAGGAAAACAACATAAAGAAGTCTGACACAGCCAAATCATGCTACATATGTGCACACAACATGACAGAAAAGAGAAGCCAGAGGAAAACAACATTGTACAAGCAAAAAAAGGAGTTGTTTCATTGATAGTAACAGTGGACGGAGCATAACAGGAGCAGTAATGATGAAATCCAGCATGCCATCAGCAAAAAAGACAAACAAAAATAGAAACAATCAGCCACAAAACATCATAACATAAGACACTAGTCACTAGGGGGTATCTAAGAAGCACTAGAAGAGGAAGACTAAGAAAGAGAAACAGCAAGGGTTTTGAGAACCAGGTCCCGTCGGGCATTTGCAGACAGTTGTTCTTCAAGCAGTTTTGTGCGAAGCTTATCATTTTCCTTTTTCAGGCGGGCAACTTCTTCATTAACGAAATTAGGTCCTTTAACTGCTTGACTGAGCTGAGTTTCCAGTATGGCATTCTGAGCCCTCAATCGTCTAATCTATTTAGAAGCTGCATTTTGAGCATTGATCAGCTGAGAAATGGTCGAGATGCTTCCACCAACCCTTTCTATGCACTCACATTCTTCCAGGGTGGTTTTAGAGAAGGTTTTCTTGCATATTCTCACTCTGGGATTACCCAAAGGGACCTTGTAAAATTTAAACACTTGAGTGAGGAGAAAGCCATATGGTAGCCCATGATTCCCACCTTTAAAGTTAGCCACCTTTTGCATATGATCTATCATGATTACTGGTAGATTGATAGGACAAACTCATCAAGAGCCTCCATTAAGACCATATCAGATTTTGTAGCAATAGACCACCTCTCAAAACAAGGTAAGAGCACCTTATTGACCAATTCAAAGAGAAGCTGATACTCAGGAAGTAATACTTTCTTATGCACTTGTTCCCCCTGCTGAATAGCTTGCTCTTTCATGATAGCTCTCCTAAAGTTGACACCATAGACACTTTTGACTGAGGACATTCCTTCACATGGAATTTGAAGAACCTTCCCCAATGCTGAAACGTCAAGTACAATGTCTACTCCATTTACTAGCACACATATGTGATCCCCTTCAACAGTGAAGAGAGATGCGTAGAAATTTTGTACCGCATCTTCGTACACCAAAGGCATGCTCCCCTGAAACAAGTGCTCCCATTGCTGAAATTCCACTATGTCCGGAATTTGCCTCATATCAGCCATCTCTGAAATTGCTGGATCAAACGTACGACCCCACAAGACTTTCTAAGTTCTTAATCGCTCATACTAAAGACCAATGTCACTGGATATAGTCTTCAGAGAACCAGGTTCCCTTATAGTTTCCCGTTTACTTTTTCTAGATCCTTTAATAGACCTCCCTTTCCAACTTACTAGCCCAACAGTATCATCTTCAGACATAGCTTGTTCTACTAGACTCTTCTTATACTTGTTGATATCCTCTACGGATCCTACACTTTGTTTCTTAATAGCTTTATCCATAGATTTCTAGGCTTCTATAGATTGTTCCATTAAGGAACCGGGTTCCTTTGGAGCATTTTTGTCAACCCCACCTATTGGAATGCTCTTGTCAGTGATAAATTCCTCTTGATTCATCAACCTATTTTTCCTTGTCTTGACACTACTCCTACTTTTCTATAATGTAGACTCGAAGCCCTCTTTTTGCTGCAACCTGATAGTAGGTGACTATGACGACCCGACTGGTCTTCTTAAGAATTAACACCCTGATCCCCTATTAACTACTTTTCTCAAGTTTATTTCTACTATTTTGATTTGTCGGGATATTCGGTTTTGAGTTTCAGAGAGTTTTGGGACACTTAGTCCCTTAATGAGAACTTAAGTGTTGGAAAGTTGACCGTAGTAGGAACAGTGTGAAGAAGGCCTCAAAATGGAAATCTGATGGTTATGTTTGCTCCGTTGGATGATTTCGGGCTTAGGGGCATGATCAGATTGTGTTTTAGAGGTCCATAGCTAATTTAGGCTTGAAATGCCGAAAGTTGAATTTTGAAATTTCCAGTTCGATAGTGAGATTTTGATCCGAGGGTTAGAATGGTATTCCGAAAGTTGTAGCAGTTTTGTTGTGTCATTTGGGATGTGTGTGCAAAAGTTTAGGTCATTCGGACGGGGTTTGATAGACTTTTTGATCGAAAGTGTATTTCGAGAAATTTGGAGTTCTTAGGCTTAAATCAGCGGTTAATTCTAGGATTCGATGTTGTTTTAGGTGTTTTAAGGATTGTTACAAGTTTGGATAGTGGTTTGTGACTTACTGGTGACTTTGGTTGAGGTCTCGGGGGCCTCGGGATGATTTCAAATGGTTTGATGGAAGGATTTTGGACTTAGAGTTGCAGCTTCAGCTGCTGCTTCTGTCATAACCGCACCTACGATTTAGGTTCCTTAGGTGTGGCACCGCAGAAGGGCCTTAAAGGTCACAGAAGCGGTTTTGAGGCAAAGGGAGTCGACCGCAGATGCAGTCAGGTAATCCCAGAAGCGGCACCGCATCTACGGTGGTGTAGTCGCAGGTACGGAATTTAGACTTTAAGTGAAAAGTCGTAGATGCGACCATTGTTCTGCAAATGCGGGACCGCAGAATCCGTCCTAGGGCCGCAGATGCGGAAATCGTTGGGCAGAACATATAAATTCTTGCCTTCGCGAAATTTAGCCATTTTTCATCTTTTTCAAAACGGGAAGAAGCTTGGGAATCACTTTTCAAGAGAGATTTTCAAAGGAGATCATTGGGGTAAGGTCTTTGGTCCCTAAAATCGTTATTCGAATGATTTTTATCAATTTAAGCATGAAAAATTAACGAAAATCAATGGTAATTGGGGGTTAGGGCTTGTCTAATTGGAGACCTATGAGTGATGATTTGAGGGACAAATTGAGGTCCGATTTTGGTACTTTTGATATGACTGAACTCATGAGAGTGTGAGGTTTCTGGATATATAAATTTTACCCAATTTTGAGACGTGGGCCCGAGGGGTGTTTTGGTTATTTTACATAATTTGCGTATTAACTTAGGATTTCTTTGTAGAATCAGTTACTTGAAGTGTTATTTACATTATGCAATTGAATTGAATAGATTTGGGACATTTGAAGTTGGATACTCGTGGCAAGAACGTGGTTTCAGATTGAATATTGAGCCGGTTCGAGGTAAGTGGCTTGTATAACCTTGTGTGGGGGACCTCCCCTTAGGATATGATATATTTGATAATTGAAATGCCTTGTACATGAGGTGACGAGTGCGTACTTGAGCTAATTAGAAATCCGGTTTTACTTTAAGTATTTCAATTGAGTTTTTTTTCCTGTTCTATTCTACTTGCGAATTTAGCCTGTTGTTAGTTTAGAAATGCATGTTTAGTTGATTTAATTGCCTATTTGCTTAAACTACCATAATTGCATTATGTGAAGCATGTTAGGCTAGAATTAACTATTTACTTGGTACGATATTGAGCATAATTGAGTATTTCTGTGTTGCTGTTGTGTGCTTTACTTTGGGACTATGGGACGGCATCTTGGGAGGTTTCTCGTACGTGTTTATGGATTTAACTGAGATGCAGGATACCAAGAGATCCTTGGCACATATATTGAGGATACCAAGAGATCCTCGGGATACGAAGAGATCCCTAGCATATATTGAGGATACCAAGAGATCATCGGGATACCAAGAGATCCCCTGTATACATTGAGGATACCAAGAGATCCTTGGGATACCAAGAGATCCCTAGTATGGATTGAGGGTACTAAGAGATCCTCGGGATACTGAGAGATCCCCAGTTATTACCTTGTGTTCGTTTTAGCCTCTATTTCGGCTATTGGCGTTCCTTACTTTCTCGTGTTAAATTCTTATTGTTAGCTTTCAACTGCATTGCTTATCTTATTCTGTCATACCTTAAATAATTATCTTATCTCAGTAGGGCCCTGACCTTCCTCGCCACTACCCGGCCGAGGTTAGGCTTGGCTCTTACTACGTACCGCTGTGGTGTAATGCCCTTTCTGCGCATGTTTTTCATGTGCAGATCCAGGTACTGCGACTCAGTCCTATCACCCTTGAGGCGAGGCGACTGCTCTAGCGACTTCGAGGTATATCTGTCGCGTCCGCAGACCGAGGAGTCCCTTTCTATTTGTTATAAATTGTGCATCGACCAGACTGTATAGAGAACCGGGTTCTCTATGTGTTTCCTTTGAAAGTACTGATGAACCAAACTGTATAGCGATCTGGTCCTATATTAGTTTGGTACAGTGCTAAGTTTGCGTGAGTCCACCAAATGGTAGAGTATCTGGTTCTTTATCGGGTTCTGTAATGAATGCTTAAGCAGAATGTAAATAAGGCCGAGGTTTTTTACGTGGAAAAATCCCACATAAGGGGATCAAAAAAACCCCGACCTACACCTATAGGCTTTTAACTTCACTAACTTGCAATCTTATTAGCCCAAGTTTAGATGAAGTTTTGAAGATTGATAAAATAAACTCAGTCATGAAACAGGTCCATCATGTGAGACACAGTGGTTATCTACCTATACGTGTGAGATGCACGTGAAGAAGATAAGTCTCAAGGATCAACAACAATATCTTCTGAATTGATCGAAAAGGTTGCATAAAGGATAAGGAGATGAAGTCTCCTTATGTGAAGAGAACTAAATCCGGATCAAGAATAAGGGTTGGAGTTTGTATTGTTCTAGGACTCGAATTCGATGAAGGATCAACAATTGAGTCTCAATCAAACTCTGATTACTAACCCTTTAAATAACTATGATTGTTCTTTTTTACAGGTATTGCACATACACAGAAGTTAAACTAAATTGAAAGACAAAGAGCTAGGCAATTTTGCGAGCAATTTATGTGTGATTCAAGTGTGCATTCCTGAAGCTACATGAACAAGATTGAAGAACCAATTCCATTGTGCCTTTCTTTATTTCTAGTTCAATTGTGGTAGGTGTTTTCGTATTGTACCTTTCAGCTTTTATAGAAGCAATTATAAAAGGTACTTTGAGTATTCAAGTTATAGGCTAACTTGAAAGTGTTGCAGCAGTTAGAGGCTAGTTGCCACACTGGGATTAGAGTTTAATCCTTAGATTTACAAGAGTTTTGTAAATGTTGTTTTGGATCAATGATTTTAGTGGAAGTTTGGGAAAATCCTACTGAGTAGTAGGTCGTGGTTTTTTCACCCTTTGAGCCAAGTGTTTTCCACGTAAAAATCTCTTTGTTACTTATTTTATGCTCTCTTAATTCTACAAACAGTAATAGTAAGTACATCTAGAAGAACCAGGTTCTTCAAGTGCGAAAATTAGGTACCACACAAATCACCCCCCCCCCTTGTGTGGTATTGACGTGTAGAACATCAATTGGTATCAAAGCAGGTTATCCTTGAAGAGGCTAACACCTTAGGAGAAGATCAACAATGAGTGCAACACTTGGGAACTGGGAAGGGCAATCCACTGCCAGGCCTCCACTTTTCAATGGTCAGTATTATTCTTGGTGGAAGAACAGAATGAGAGATCACATTATAGGGAAATATTATGAACTTTGGGAAATAGTCACTGATAGTCCCCTAGCAACCACAAAGAAGAATGCTGAAGGAATTGATGTGCCAAAGACAATGGCTGACTGTACTGCTGAGGACCTGAGGAAGTGGGAGAAAAATTCTAAGGACAAGAATGGCTTGTGTGAGGACTAGGACCAGATGAGTACAGTAGGATCCAAAGCTGTACAATTGCTAAGGAAATATGGGACACTCTGCAAGTGGCTCATGAAGGAACACCTCAAGTGAAAAGATCAAGAGGAACACTTCTGTATTTTCAATATGATAACTTTACTATGAAGGAAGGAGAAACTATCCAGGAGATGTATACTAGATTCACCACTTTGACAAATGAACTTGAGTCTCTTGGAGGGATTATCCTTGAAGAAGAAAAGGTTGAGAAAATTCTAACAAGGGTCCTGCTAGTCACATGGGAAAGCAAAATCACTGCTATTCAGGAATCCAAGAATATTGCTACCCTTAGACTGGATGAACTGATTGGAAATTTAACTGCTTATGAAATGAGGAGACAAACCATGAAGATGGATTCCCCCAAGAAGGAGAGAAGCTTAGCTCTCAGAATTGCTGAAAGTGCATATCTGGAAGATGATAAAGTGGCTATGATCACTAGGGATTTCAAAAAGTACCTGATGAGAGGAAAGGGTTCTTCAAGAGGTACAACCTTCAACAAAATAAGAGCTCCGGAGAAACATGCTAATGAGGGCTGCATCTCCAACTCTTTCTTCAGCTTCAGTGGTAGTAATTGAAGTACCAGGTTCCTCTTGAGAAGTGGAAGATGATTTTGCATTGTCTTCACCTTTCTCCTTCATCTGACTCATCATATCAGCCTTCCCATTTGAAACTGCCCTCAATGGGAAATTGAGTGGAAGAAAGAAAGAGTTGAACGAAGGAATGGGAAGAAGGAACATGTTCAACCAAAAAGAAACAAAGGTTCAACCAAGGTTGTGGTTGCTGCTTGGGGAGAAACTTCAGATGAAGACTCAGAATATGAAGCTAAGGAGGAGCAAGTACTAATGGCCATCAGAGAATCAGATGATGAACAAGAGGTAAGTATTCTTCATCTCAAAAACAAGATTAAATTCTTGTCTAAAGAAAGGTTGGCTGAACTATTATTAGACTTCATTGATGAGTCTGAGACAATCAATAATGAGAAGGAAGTTCCGTCTAGGGAATGTGTGATCCTAAAAGCAAAATGAAAAGTCTAGAGTCTAGGGCAAATGAGAGTGATAACAAAAATGCTGAGTTGAAGAACCAGGTTCTTGAACTTGACAACAGTGTCATAGAACTTAGGTCTGAAAACTTAAAACTGAAATTAGGAACAGGAAAGAAGAAAGCTGATCACACATATCTCACTCTAGAAGAAAAATTGGGAAAAATGAAAGATGAATTATACAAGAAAGATGAATTCATCAAAGTCTTAAAAGAAGATTTAGGAAAGGTAAAACATGAACTAGACAGAACTTGCAAGTGGAACAAGGCTTCTGATGCACTCTCCTGGTTGCAAGAGCATCACAGTAGCAACAAGAGAGGACTTGGCTATGGGACTCAAGCTCCAAAATGGGACCCTAAAAGCAAGTAACTCACACTTCCTGAGAATAGAATCTGCACATTGTGGCAAGACTGGTCATTACAAAAATGAATGCAAGGCAAAAGAAAAGGCCATTCAAAAGAACAAAGCTTTTGTTCAAGAAAAACACAAGCTTCCTGGTTGGGCAAGAAAGAATCTAATTCATCCTTTTGCCCATAGAAAGCGACCCAAACTAGTTTGGGTTCCTAAGACTAACCCCTGATTTCCTTTTGCAGGTCCAAGTGAAAGGGAGGAGCCAAATATGTTATATGGATAGTGGCTGCTCAAAACATACGACTGGGGACAAGGACCAGTTCCTTTCACTTGAGGACTTAAAAGGAGGTAATGTGTCCTTTGGTAATAGAAAGAAAGGTGAGATCATTTGGGTAGGAAAGGTAGGCAAAACAGATTCTCATTCCATAGAGAATGTCTACCTGATAAATGGCTTGAAATATAGCTTAATAAGTGTGTCACAATTGTGTGACAAAGGCAACCTTGTGACTTTCACCTCTACCAAATGCTTTGTGAGTAACCTTACAACTGACAAGATTGTTTTGCAGGGAAGAAGAGTTAACAATATTTACATTGTAGATTCGTCAACTCTTTCAGAAAATGAACTCACTTGCTTAAGTGTGTTAGTTAATGATCCCCTCCTGTGGCACAAAAGACTTGGTCATGCCAGTCTAAATCAGCTAAACTAATTAGTCTCCAAGGACTTGGTGATAGGGTTACCTAATATCAAGTTCAAGGAAGACAGTTTGTGAGGCATGTGCAAGAGGGAAGCAGGTAAAGTCATCCTTAAAATCCAAGAAAATGGTGAGTACGTCCAAGAGTTGGAACTGGTTCATATGGATCTATGTGGTCCAATGAGAACCATGAGCAGAGGTGGAAAGAAATATGTAATGGTGCTAGTTGATGACTATTCTAGATTCACCTGGGTTTTATTTCTAACCTCCAAAGATGAAGCATTTGACATGTTTTCTGCATTTGTTAGGAAAACTCAGAAACAATTAGGAAATCAACTTGCCTTTATTAGGTCTGATCATGGAACTGAGTTTGAAAACTCCAAGTTTGCTGAGTTCTGTGATGAAAATGGCATAGATCACAACTTCTCTGCCCCTAGGACTCCACAACAAAATGGAGTAGTTGAAAGGAAAAATAGAACTCTTGAGGATATGGCTAGAACCATGCTACTTTCTAGCAAATTGCCTCACAACTTATGGGTAGAGGCTGTAAATACTGCGTGTTACATCATAAATAGATGCATGACCAGACCTCTTGTTGAGAAAACTCCCTATGAGTTACTTAAAGGGGGAAAACCAAACATATCTCATCTTAGGGCATTTGGTTGCAAGTGCTATGTGCACAATAATGGAAAAGACTCCCTAGGAAAGTTTGATCCCAGAAGTGATGAGGGAGTATTCTTGGGATATTCTTCACATAGAAAAGCTTATAAGGTGTTTAATAAAAGAACTATATGTGTAGAAGAAAGTGTGCATGTAGTATTTGATGAAACTAACATTCTTTCTGAGAGACAGGAACATGAAGATGAAGCCATTGGACTGGTCAAAGACTTGGCTGAAGCATCAGCTCAAGTCAAAGTGACACCAACAGAAGGAACAGGTGATGGAACAGGTTCTTCCATACATGGCAACCTGACATGGGGAAGAAATCAAAGAGGAATTGAAATAAACTCCTTGAAGGAACCTGTTCATGAACTTGTTTCTCAGCAAAGGGCTGAAACATCCAGCAGAAGCTAGTTGGTTGTGAAACCTCAAAAGTATCAAAGTTCTCATCCTATTGAGAACATTCTCACTGATCCAATATCTGGAGTCAAAACCAGATCACAATTAAAGAATCTGTGTGCTTTTGATGCTTTTTTATCTTTCATTGAACCTAAAAATATTGTTCAGGATTTGCAGGATGTAGATTGGGTGAATGCAATGCAGGATGAGCTAAACCAGTTTGAAAGAAGTCAAGTTTGGCACCTAGTTCCAAGACCCAAGGGCAGATCAGTCATTGGTACTAAATGGGTCTTTAGGAACAAACTTGATGAAGATGGAACTGTTACAAGGAACAAGGCAAGGTTGGTGGTCCAAGGTTACAGCCTAGAGGAAGGAATAGGCTATGATGAGACTTTTGCCCCAGTTGCAAGAACATAATATTTGGGGCCACCACTGACAAGCTAAGCAAAGACTTTGCAAAACTAATAGGAAGTGAGTTTGAAATGAGCATGATGGGTGAGCTTAACTTCTTCTTAGGGTTGTAGATCAAACAAAGTCAAAAATGGAACCATGATTCATCAGCAAAAGTATACAAAAGAACTAATCAAAAAGTTTAAAATAGAGGATTCCAAAGAAATAGACGCACCCATTGCAACTTCCACTAAATTAGATATTGATGAACCTGGTTCATCAGTTGATCAGAAGTTGTATGGGGGTATGATTGGTTCACTCTTCTATCTTACTGCCAGTAGACCTGACATTGTTTTCAGTGTAGGATTGTGTGCTCGTTTTCAGGCAAATCCAAAAGAGTCTCACTTGACTGCTGTCAAGAGGATATTGAGATATCTGAAAGGCACTACTGAATTGTGTCTTTGGTACCCTAAAGGTAGTAATTTCAATCTAGTAGGATATGTTGATGCCGACTATGCAGGTTTCCTAGTGGATAGAAAAAGCACCTCAGGTATGGCATACTTCCTTGGTTCATGTCTTGTATCATGGGCTACCAAGAAGCAAAATTTAGTAGCCTTATCTACTGCTGAAGTTGAGTATGTGGCTGCAGTTTCTTACTGTGCTCAATTACTGTAGATTAAACAACAATGGGTAGATTTTGGAATTGAAGTGGGATACATACCAATATTTTGTGATAACACTAGTGCTATAAGTATGACAAAGAACCATGTTCATCATAAAAGGAACAAGCACATAGATGTTAAACACCACTTCTTGAGAGATAATTATGAGAAAGGATTAATCTTAATAGAACTTTGTTTATGTTGACATCTTCACTAAAGCACTGAATAGGGAAAGCTTTGAAAGGAACAGGTTGGAATTAGGGATGATTAAGATCACCTAAAAAGGAACCAGTTCAGAATGCAATGAAAATTTTTTTTTAATAAAAAATGAAAAAAAAATTCTTTTGGTTAGAAGTTCTGACTTAATGTAAATATCTAGACTAATTCTTACTCGGTCTCATACTCTAATCAGTATACTCCTGTGACATGTGTTTATATTAACTCACTGATCTCTTACAAAGTTTTTTCTATTCTGATATCTGAGGCATAATCAAGAGAAGTTCTACTTGAAGAAGCTGGTTCATCAGTATATGCTCATGAGAAAGTTCAGGTATGTTTCTATACTTTGCACAATTAGAAAGATTAATTTTCCAATCATGAGCAGAAGTCCTATTTGCACCAAACTCCCAAAAATTATATCCGTTGAGCATTGAACCAGTTTCATTCTCCTAGAATTCTAAGGAAAACGGGATTCTTGCCTAAAAACTAGCGGCACCTATTAATCACTAATAGACCAAAGTTCTAAAGTGATTAGACTCCTGATTGACTACTGCAAAAAGGTTTTCGTTACTGCATTTAATCATAATCTTCTTTAAATACACTCCACATACTCCTTTGTAGTCCATAACCGTCATTAATCTCTCCCAAGTTCTGATCATCCTCTTTCTCTCCAAAATTTCCAAAATTCTCCAGAAATCCTTCACCATGACAAACCCTCAAGATATCCCTGGAAATCCCCCACCGGTGTCTCTCTCAATCACATCCTCATCTATACCCCCTAGTGACAACCCCAAACCTAGGTTTCGCCGGCAGAAAATGTTGGCAAGGAAAACTGTTGCTATTGGTTCTTTGAGAACAACCCTACATGAAAAGTTGAAAGCTAGCCAGAAGAAAGAGAGCCCTGCTAAAGAATCTGACTCAAGTTCTGAGTCTGAAACATTTATCTCGGCAAGCGAAGGAGAAGAACGTGGGTCTTCTAACACTGACAAAAATCAAGAAACCCCTGGTGAGGTAAATACCTGTTTTGTATTTTCTGATATAGTAGAAAAGTTGGATAATAGGTTTGTGTTGGTTGGTTCTGTGAGAAATGTAAAGGAGGGTGAGTCGAGTAGAAGGGGAAAGAAAAAGAAAGACAAAATTCTTGCTATTTGTGGAGGGGTTGAGGAGAGTGGCAACAAGTCAAGGGGAAATAGCTCCGGTGAGGCTGCTGAAGGTCTCATTCATTTGAGTAAGCAACAAGATGAACCTGGTTCATCTGCTGAAGAAACCCTAGCGGACCTTCTGAAGAAGGTTGGGGCCATCTATGATCTAAGAAAGCGCAAGGCTTCTTCCCAAAAGGCTCCAACTGCTTCTAATCCCATAAACAAAAGCAAAGTGTCATCTCCTAAGTCTATTGTTCCTTCATTACCAAAGGGAAGAGCTACTAGAAGCAGGGTCAAACAAAGTGAGGAAGAGTTGCAGAAAGCACTGGAAGAAAGCAGGAAGAAAAATTGGGAAAAAGGAAAGGCAAAAGTTGTGGAGAGTGTTGAGGTTGCAGCAGAAGAAGAAGAAGAGATTGAATTGGTCCATCAAGAAAGAGGAACAAATGAAAAAGTTCCACCACCCAAACCAAAGAGTTCCAAGACTTCGACCAAGAAGTCATCCTCTGTACCTGTATCGGCTGAGTCCTTGTTGGCTAAAAGAACTAGGTCTGTTGTGAAGGGAAAATAAAAGAAAATTATTGAAGAAGAAGAAGAAGAATAGAGTGGAGAAGAAGAGGAGGAGGAGTCTGAGCAAGAGCAGGATAGATTTGCCATTTTTGGCAGGAGAAAGATCTTGAAAGGCAGGTTGTTGAAAGACCTGGAGGAGCCAGGTATAATAAGATTGGTAGATGCTCTAGCTGCACAAGGATGGAAGGACATAGTACTTCAATTGGATGGGTAACTGGCCAGGAAGGAGCTGATTGAATTATGGCCAATGCCACTGTCAAGAATGGGGTTGTCACCAGCATAGTGAAAGGAGTAAAGGTGCAGTTTGATGCACCTAAACTAGGTGAGATTCTAGGCATTCCCAGTATGGGATATGATGATTATACTAGGCAAAGGTGGTCTTGTCTGAATTCTCTTCCTACTGCACTCTAAATCACCAGAAACTTTTGTGATTCTGCAACTGCTGAAGATGTGCCTGAAGCCAGGTTTGTTCAGAAGAGTGAGATAAAGGCTGAGCACAAGGTGCTATTTGAATTTGTGACCAAATGCTTGATGCCTAGGCAGGAAATAAGTCACACTGCTAATTACATGGACTTGGTCCTCATGGAGTGCCTTATAAGAAGAATACAGATAAACTGGCCTGCTTTTATTGTCAAACTACTGGATAGAGTCAGCAATGGATCCAAAGCTCATGTCACACCATATGGGTTCCTATTGATGACTGTTCTAGAAAGGCTAAATATGCCTTTAAAGAAGTAGGAAATGGCATCAAGCAAGGAGCACGTTAGTGTCATGACTCTTATGGCTTGTGACTATCCAGTGAATGCCACCCCAGTTGAACATGGTTCATCTCTGAAGACTCCTGTGAACAGCAAGGTTAGGACATTGGTTCAAGAATGTGGAACACAAGATGCAGAAATTACTAGGCTTCAGGCTCGTATTGCTGAACTGGCAAATGAGAGAAATGGCCTCAAAGCAGAGCTAGCAAAGCAAAAGGAGAAGAGTGAAGGGATGCTTCAGACCATGCTCAACCTTCTTCAATCCCAACCATCTAGTTCCTCCAAGCCTTAGGTTTTCCAGTTCCTATCTTGGAACCAGTGTAGAAACCCCCCAGTGACCCAGATTCGGGACTTTTCTTTGTTTTTGTTGCTCATGGTTGGATGTTTTTCTATCTTTTTGTGGTCTGTTTTGTAGAAACATTTCTTAATCAATGACAATGTGCTCTGTTTTCTCTTGTTCTATGAAACTTCTAATCTTAATAGTTAAATTTTTTTGTGAAGTTGATTATTAATTAACTGAATTATGTTTTCACTTGTAGTTGCCCCAGTGGCCATGAGTAATAATTAAAATATGGGATTCACATTATATGTAACTTTTCGATGATGCCAAAAGGGGGAAGAGATATTGTGCTTTACTTTGTATTCTGAAATAAAGTGATATTTATAACCTGATTAAACTTGGTCCTTAATGATAAGTTGGGTTGTCTAAGTTAAAGTGTTGATAATTAAGTTGAGTTCCACAGGTTTTCTTATCAGTAAAAGCATAGAGTTTGTCATCATCAAAAAGGGGAAATTTGTTGGCCCAAGTTTAGATGAAGTTTTGAAGATTAACAAAATGAACTCAGTCATGGAACAGGTCCATCATGTGAGACACAGTGGTTATCTACCTATACGTGTGCGATGCACGTGAAGAAGATAAGTCACAAGGATCAACAACAATATCTTCTGAACTGATCGAAAAGGTTGCATAAAGGATAAGGAGATGAAGTCTCCTTATGTGAAGAGAACTAAATCTGGATCAAGAATAAGGGTTGGAGTTTGTATTGTTCTAGGACTCGAATTCGATGAAGGATCAGCAATTGAGTCTCAATCAAACTCTGATTACTAACTCTTTAAATAACTATGATTGTTCTCTTTTACAGGTATTGCACATATGTAGAAGTTAAACTAAATTGAGAGAAAAAGAGCTAGGCAATTTTGCAAGCAATTTATGTGTGATTCAAGTGTGCATTCCTGAAGCTACATGAAGAAGATTGAAGAACCAATTCCATTGTGTCTTTCTTTATTTCTAGTTCAATTGTAGTAGGTGTTTTCATATTGTACCTTTCAGCTTTTGTAGAAGCAATTGTAATAGGTACTTTGAGTATTCAAGTTATAGGCTAACTTGAAAGTGTCGCAGCAGTTAGAGGCTGGTTGCCACACTAGGATTAGAGTTTAATCCTTAGGTTTATAAGAGTTTTGTAAATGCTATTTTGGCTCAGTGATTTTAGTGGAAGTTTGGGAAAATCCTACTGAGTAGTAGGTCGTGGTTTTTTCACCTTTTGAGCCAGGTATTTTCCACGTAAAAATCTCTGTGTTCCTTATTTTATGCATTCTTAATTCTGCAAACAGTAATAGTAAGTACATCTAGAAGAACCAGGTTCTTCTAGTTCGAAAATTAGGTACCATCAAATCTCCCTATTACAGGCCACTTTACAATAACTCTATTGCAAAGACTTAAACTAACTTGTGATTCTCTCATCACAAGACACTCTATAACTATCCTAGTTACAAAGAATTTGACTAACTTGTGGTATTTCTACCACAAGCCACTTTGTCACCCTACGGTTACAAAGGTTTTGACTAACTTGTGATGTTTCCACCATAAGCCACTTTGCAATACTTCCTATTACAAAGGATTTTTCTTATGACTCAACCTAATCAATGCTTCTAAGAAAGCTGGATAGGAGTTACAATGAAGAACAAATTACAAAGACTCTACAAACCTAAGGACTTAAAATATCTTCAATCTTGGATCAGGTCCTTGAGGTTGCAGCAGCTTTGTTCTTGAGAGAGGTTCTTGAACACTTGAGAGAATATTTTACTTTTCTTTGTTTGCAAGCGTTGGAACCTGAATATTATGCCTTGCTTAAGGTTTATACTACACAAGACATCTTTAGTGATGTCCAATCTAAATGGAAAGTGGTTGCTGCAATGTCTACTGTACTGTCGGTTGCAGAGTCACTTACTGCAGTTGTGTTCCAGCTGTATAGTTGACTTGGACTTCTGTCAAGGGAGCACCAAGGGATCAGGTTCCTGATATGGTACTTTTGAGTTGAGTAACTTAAATCATTGTACTTTAGTTTATCAGAGAATGAGTTGGCGCTGGAAACAGTGCGGTGCGGCAGAATCTTCATTTCCAGCTGTGTCCAATTGACTTTGTACTGTTGTGAGGAACCCATAAGAGTATCAGGTCCTTGTTTGGGTTCCTACCTTCTGAATCTTTCTTGAAGATGTAGCAAGTTCATATTTGGAAGGAATCCGTTAGATGCAGTGTAATCCAAGTGAGTTAGGTTCCCTATCTGGTTCTTGACATTAAGTTTGTTAGATCATCAAAACATAAGACAAATATATTGAAAACCTATCACTATTCCTGCTTTTTAGTATTTAACCCTTTTGTATTTTCTGTTCTTGTTAGACATTCCGGAGTTAGAGCTATACAGTATTTCTTAGCTTTTGATTCATGGATTTCCGGGTATTGGGATTATGTATTGGTTTTGAGAAGTTAAGTGTTGTGTATGCTGAGAGGCATTTTAAATATCGTTTATTTCGGTTATTTTTGGCTTTTGATTATTTCTTCTTCAAGTTTTATTTATGTTCTACATTGTTAGGCTTACCTAGTCGTAGAGACTAGGTACCATCATGACAGTTCCTGGAGGGCAAACTAGGGTCATGACAATGACTTGGAAGAGGATTCTAAGAGCTTAGGATGATCAAGAGGTGCATGAGTGGGTTTACCTGGAAGAGAATCAGGTTCTTCGGCAGGTTTTTCTAGGACAGTTTCATATGTCAAGACTCGAAAAGTACTATGGTTCTTTCATCGCCTAGGAATGGAGTTTCTTCTCCCTGATACTCAGACAAGAGATATGCTCCTTCATTTATTAGACTCTCAGCAGCGATAGCTATGATGTTATGCGCTGCTTCCTTTTCTGGTGACTCTGTGAGAGCCACTAAGTCCAAAATAGAGGAGTTCAGATACTGATCAGGATCATCCTCAAAGACCTCTGACACCTGAGAGGTAACACCTCCTGAGTGTTCTTTGATGAGATCAGAGTGAGAAGACATAGGGTTTTCAATACATAGAAGGGAAATAAGATTTGACAGAAAAGGAAAAACTATAGGAAATAAGGAGGAGCCAAGTGTGGATACAGTAGTGTTGGAAATAGTGGAATAGTGAATTTCTAGGGATGACTTTAAGGATGATAGGGAAGTGGGAGTGGTATTAATGGTTGGAGAAGGAAGCGATCATTCGATTGCTATTATAGGAGTATTTGGTAGGTAAGTAGAGTGAGAGAGAAGTGAAGAGAAGATCATAGAGATACAGAAGAGATAAAGGATCATGACTTGCTGTGAGGGAGAAAGAGATTTTTATGGGAATAAGGGATAATGATAAGAAGAGAAAGAAACAAGTTCTGAACAGTACTGAAAATGACAGTAGGTTTGTGGGAAAACATTATCGTGCATAGGGGATGAAGGGATTTGAAAGACAAGACATGACATGCAGACTTTGAAAAGTCGGATGATATGGCCGTTGAGTTAATTTTATTAACCTTTTGAGAAAGCATGCAAAACAAACACATCGCTACTAACATGTGGTATAGGAACCTGATGCCCGAACAGTTTTCGAAAAGGATTTTAGCAGCTCTTCTTTCGCAATTCATAATTATACCTTTAGCTACTATGATCGTCATGTGTGTTTACCTGCAATGGTATCGATGCGAGTTAGGCTTGGCCATAAAACACTTTAGCTATTTTTACGTGAAGGTGATTTTCATAGCCAACTGATGGAGAATCAGGTTCTCTGTAGGACTTTGATAACCCAGCTTTACCTTGTTTCGTCCAAAATGTTCCCTACTCAAAGATTTGGTGAAGATATCTGGAATTTGCTCTTCTGTGCTCAATGTTCTAGGTCCTCTTATTTTGAACTGGATTATTGATCAAGTTGAGCACACCGGTGTTGTAACATAGAAGAAGCATACCATCAGTAAATACCCCAAAATCTTCCAGTTGCTGCTTAATTCATAGGGGTTGAGCACAGCAGGATGTCGTCACTGCATATTCTACTTCATTTGTTGAAGAAGCCACTAAGTTTTACTTCCTTATGCCCTAAGAGATGAGACACGGTCATGTCAAGTGAGCCATTCCAGAAGTGATTTTCCTATCCACAAGATAACCTGCAAAGTTAGCATCAACATACCCAATAAGATTAAACTGTTACCAGAGAGGTAATACAGGACTGGTCTTATGTTCCCTTAAGGTATCTCAAACTTCTTTTGGCAGCCTTCAAGTAAGATTTCTTGGGATTTGATTTTGGATTCTATTCCAATTTGGGACTTAAGTTTGATTGATAGATGAACTGGGTAAGTTAAATGAATTTCCCTGTACTCCTTGTTCTGTTACTTGTGGAGTGCCTTGCACTGCATCTCCAACTCTTTCTTCAGCTTCAGCGGTAGTAATTGAAGTACCAGGTTCCTCTTGAGAAGTGGAAGATGATTTTGCATTGTCTTCACCTTTCTCCTTTATCTGACTCATCATATCAGCCTTCCCATTTGAAACATCAGATATTTCCCAGGGAACAAAAGTGGTTCATTATCTTGATCATCACTGTTTCCTCCTTTGTTAGATGAGGGTATCTCGTTGAGTAGCACATGAGCACTTCCTTCCACACAGTGTGCCCTTTCGTTGTAGACTTTGTAGGCTTTGCTTTGAGGGGAGTATCTCAAAAGGATTCCTTCATCGCTTTTTGCATCAAACTTCCCAAGTTGGTCCTTCCCGTTGTTGAGAACATAGCATTTTAATCCAAAGGTTCTCAGATGAGTTATCTTTGGTTTTTTACCATTCAGCAGCTCATAGGGGGTTTTGTTTAGGAGCGACCTGATCATACACATCCAAGTAGCAAGCAGTGTTTATTGCTTATGCCTAGAAATTTTTGGCAATTCCACTGTCAATGAGCATTGTTTGTGCCATGTCTTCCAGAGTTCTGTTCTTTCTTACAACAACACCATTTTGCTATGGAGTCCTTGGTGCTGAGAAGTTGTGAGTGATCCCATTTTAGTTACAAACTCATCAAATTTGGCGTTGTCAAATTCTGTCCCATGGTCATATCTAATACATGTTACCTTCAATTTCATTTTCACTTGGATCTTCTTGATAAAGGACACAAATACCTCAAAAGTATCATCCTTTGTTCTAAGAAACAGTGTCTAGGTGAATCTTGAATTTGGTAGACCACGAACCAGGTCCTTCTGAATCAATTTATTCAGAAGTGAGAAGCTTGCATGCCCCAATTTTCTATGCCAAAGTTCTGCGTTATCATCAACTGACTTCAAGCATCTCATATCAACAGCTTGTAGAGATTCAAAGTCAGCAACATAGATGTTCTTTTATCATTTGGCTACTAATACCACTTTGTCAGTTACCAAATTAGTAACTGTGCACACCTTTGATAAGACTCTACTTTATTCCCTTTATCGCATATTTGAGACACACTCAAGAGACTGTGCTTCAGGGGACTCATATGGCATGCGTTTTCAATTGAGTGTGAAATAGACTTTCCATTTTTTCAACACTGAGAATGTACCCCCCCCCCCTACATACACAGGACACATTCCCTTTTCTGTAGGGCTTTTAGTGAGAGAAAGTTCATGGTGTTTCTAGTCATTTGTTTTTAGCATCTACTGTTCATGAACTATTGTTGTCTACTTCTTCACATTGTTCCCTGCATATATAAATCATGGGTTAGATTTAGGTACCCAAACTAGTTTGGGTCCCTTGTTATGAGAAAAGGGATGGATAAGGGTTTTTCTAGTCCATGTAGGAAAATTTTGTTTCCTACGAGCGGCACCTGGTCCCTCTTTAGTAGTCACTTTTTCATTAAACACTTTGTTTTTCTGAATAGATTGAGCCCTGGCATGGAAATTTTCTTTGAAGTGCCCATTGTTCCCACAGTGGTACACAGCCAGTTATCAGGAACAGTGACGTACTTGTTGTGCGGGTTGTAGGGAGTTTTCTCCTTTTGGAACTCGATTCCCTACCTATTTCCACTATTGTTGAAGTACATAGCAGTGACAGCATTTAAGGACCAGGTCCACTTCAGAGATTTCTCAAGATCAATTTTTACTCTCTCCAATTCAGCTTGAAGTTGCCTATTTTTCTCAAGTTCCCTACATAGACTAGTTTTCACATCATTTAATTCCTTCTCAAGCTTGATGTGTGTATCACTAGCTACTTTTTTCCCTTTCCTAAGACTCATAATTTTATGTTCTGAATTGAGTCCCTCAATGGTTTCCTCTAGGTCAATGATTATCACCAAAAAGGCATCCCTCTCTTGCTCAGTAGCAGTAATTTTCTCTTCTAGTGTGTGTTTCTCATTGCTAAGACCTTATATGGTTTCCTTCAAATCAACAACCACTACCATCAAGTCATCGCTATTATTTTCTACACTATTCATTTTTTCATTCAAGGCTTCCATTTCCTTTTCAAGATTGGATATGGTATCATTTAGGTCCATTACACAGACCACTAGATTATCTCTAGATTGTTCAGCTTCTCCTAGTTCTATGGTCAGGATCTCCTTATCATTACCAAGGTTGTAATATGTATCAATTAGAACATTTGCTAGAGACTGTAACTTTTTAGAAAAGTAGGATTTCAGATTTTTCTGAACATCCCTGAAATTTACCTCATCATTTTCATCCTCTTCATCATCGTTAGACTGAGCCATCAGGGCGAACAGTGAGTCATATTTCATTGCTTCAGTTTCCAGTGCCATCATGGAGTTATTTTCTGCATCTGGTTCCACTTCTGATTCACTAGAGGAGTCTCCCCAAGTAGTAAGAGCCTACTTCATAATATCGTCAGTTGCACTTTATCGACTGAATCGTTTGTCTGGAACCAGATTCTTTTTTTCTGCTTTGTCAGGGTTTTGTTTGTATTGCTCCTGTTTCAAAAGTGGACAGTCTTTGATGAAACGCCCTTGCTTTCTGCACCTGTGATAGAGATCATTGTTCTTTGCCTTACTTGAACTTCCCCTCTTTAGTATACCACCATTCCTTCGAATAGTAAGATAGGCCATATCACTATCTTCTTTGCTTGAGTCACTATTTTCAGCCTTAGGTACCATGTTTTTTTCCTTCTTTGGCT
The DNA here is from genome assembly GCA_026770625.1 of Nicotiana glauca. Lineage (NCBI taxonomy): Eukaryota > Viridiplantae > Streptophyta > Magnoliopsida > Solanales > Solanaceae > Nicotiana > Nicotiana glauca. Next base: position 124,430 of record MU690758.1, read on the forward strand.
CTCTCCTTTCACTGTTTTTCTTTTTTTTTCCAGCTCGTATGTCTTCAGATTACCAATCAGCTCATCCATGGTTAGAGTTTGTAGATCTTTAGATTCAGTGATGGCATATACCTTACTCTCCCACGAACCAGATAGAACACTGAGATGTGGTACGGACCGTTAAAATGGCTTGCATTTACCTTACAAGTTTGTTTCTGTAATAACATCCCCAAGTGAATGAAGCTCATTTATGATGGATGTGAATATAGTGTATATATCCTATATAGACTCATCATCCTTCATCCTGAAGAGCTAATACTCTGTGGTGAGCATGTCAATCTTGGACTGTTTAACCTGAGCAGTTCCTTCTTGTGCGGTTTGCAATGCTTCCCATATTTCTTTGGCAAAATCACACATTGAGACTCTATTGTACTCATCGGGTCCTATATCACATACCAAGATTTTCTTGGCGCGATGGTTCTTTTCTACAGCTTTTTTGTCAATATCATTGTACTCCTTTCTGTCTTTCGGCACCATTGGTCCAACTTCTTCAAGCTTCTTCATAGGAACACATGGACCATCACAGATGATGTCCCATAGTTCTGAATCTTTGGCCATTATAAAATCATACATGCGAGTCTTCTACCAGCAGTAGTACTGACCATTGAATCTAGGAGGTCTGTAGGTTGAATATCCTTCCTCAAATTTGGGTGGAGCAACTATTGAGATCCTTTCTAGGTGTTAACCTTATAGAAAGAACCTGCTCTGATACCAATTGATAGCTTATATGAGTCCACCAAACTATACAACACCTGATCCTCTATGATTTTCTACTGAGAATATTAATGAAATAGTAAGTAAAAGAGACACGAGATTTTCACATGGAAAAATTCCACTCAAGGGGATAAAACCACGACCTACACTTGAAGGCTTTAAACTTCACTAACTTGTAATATCTCTATTACAAGCCATTTTGTAATGACTCTATTACAAAGACTTAAACTTAACTATCTTGTTATACTCTTACCACAAGCCACTTTATCACTCTCTAGTTACAAAGACTTTAACTTATGACTAGCTCTAGTCACAACACAAACTTAGAGGGTGTGATTTTTTGGATTTCCTAAAACACAGCTTCTAAGAAAGCAAGATAGGAGTTACAATGAAGAACAAATAACAAGATTAAAACTCAACTACGGATACACATAGACTCATTGTGAAACTGATCCTTTAGTGGAGTTGTCATCTTGTTCTTGACACACTAGTAACTTTAATGTTGGATCAACACTTTAATTCTTGAGAGAATATCACTAAATGCATAAGTGAATATATTTTTCCTTACACCAGGTTGTTATATTACAAAAGACATCACAATTTTGATGTCAATTCTTGGTACATGTTTCTTCCTAATGAGAAGTGACTGATGCACTATCTGCTACACTATCACGTGTACAGTTGCAGACAGTCACTTTCTGCAGTTGCGTTCCAACTGTATAGTTGACTTTTACTTCTATCAGAGAACCCTAAGTTACTAGGTCCCTGTTGTGTTCCTCTTTTTAACAATTCAATCTTTTGCTGGAGATCATACTGGACATTGTTCATTTAAAATATGTACCAAGGGGGTCAGGTTTGCTATCTGGTTCTTAGCAATAAGTTTGTTAGATCATCAAAACATAAGAAGCATAAGGCAAAGACATTGAAAACCCATCAAAGTTGTATGCAAAGTTCTCAAAATATGAGTTCTGGTTGGATTTCGTGGCATTTTTGGGTCACGTGGTATTGAGTGAGGGGATAAAGGTGGATCCAAAGAAAGTGGAAGCAGTGGAGAGTTGTCCTAGACCATCCTCAGCCATAGAGATCCGTAGTTTTCTTGGCCTGACGTATTGCCTACAGGTTCAGGGTCTTATAATGTCTATTGTGTTGCCTCGATTGACCTTGGAATAGTATTGATGCAGGACGGTAGGGTGATTGCCTACGTGTCCAAATAGTTGAAGGTACATGAGAAGAGTTATCATGTCCATGATCTCGAGTTGGCTGCTATTGTTCACACCTTGAAGATCTGGCATCATTATTTTTACAGTGTGCCTTGTGAGATTTATACTGATCATCGAAGTTTGCAGCATCTGTTCAAGCATAAGGACCTTAATTTATGCTAGAGGAGATGGTTAGTGCTGCTAAATAACTATGATATCACTATCTTGTATCACCCGGGCAAGGTCAATGTAGTGATTGATGCTTTGAGTCGCCGGACGGAGAGTTTGGGGAGTTTGGCTTATCTACCAGCAGCAGAGAGGCCCATGGTGATGGTTGCAGGCCTTAGCCAGCCATTTTGTGAGATTGGACCTTTCGAAGCCCATTCGAGTCTTTGCTTGTATGGTTTCTCGGTCTTTCTTGTTTGATCGTATCCGGGAGCGTCAGTCTGATGACCCTCATTTGCTTGTCCTCGAGGACAAGGCTTTGCCTGGTGATGCCAGCGATGTAACCATTGTGATAATGGGGTATTAAGGATTCAGGGTCAAATTTGTGTACCCAATGTTGATGGGCTTCGAGAGTTGATTCTAGAGGAGGCCCACAGTTAGTAGTATTCCATCCATCCGGGTGCCCCAAATATGTACCAGGATTTGAGACAGCACTATTGGTGGAGGCGAATAAAGAAAGATATAGTTGGGTTTGTAGCTCGGTGCCTCAACTATCAGGAGGTAAATTATGAGCACTTGAGACCGGGTGGTTTGCTTCAGCAGATAGACATTCTTGAGTGGAAGTGGGAGCGTATCACCATGGAATTCGTAGTTCGACTCCCACGGACTTTGAGGAAGTATGATGCCATTTGGGTGATTGTGGATCGATTGACCAAGTCCGCATATTTCTTTCCTATGTGTACTACCTATTCTTCGCAGCGGTTGGCGGAGGTTTATATCCGGGAGATTGTTCGTCTGCATGGTATTCCAGTTTCAATCATTTTAGATAGAGGTACTTAGTTCATATCACGGTTCTGGAGGGTCGTACAACATGAGTTGGGTACTCGAGTGGAGTTGAGCATAGCGTTTCACCCCCAGACAGACGGACAGTCCGAGCGCACTATTCAGATTCTTGAGGATATGATTTGTGCTTGTGTGATGGAGTTTGGAGGTTCTTAGGATCAATTCTTGCCACTGGCAGAGTTTGCCTACAACAATAGTTACCAGTCCAGCATTCAGATGACACCGTATGAGGCCTTTTATGGTAGGCAGTGTAGGTCCCCGGTGGGTTGGTTCAAGCCAGGAGAGGCTAGATTATTGAGCACAGACTTGGTTTAGGATGCTTTGGAGAAGGTTAAGGTGATTTGATAGACTCCTTACATCCCAGTCCAAACAGAAGAGTTATGCAGATTGGAAGGCTCGTGATGTTTCCTACATGGTTCGAGAGCGGGTCTTGCTTCAGGTTTCGCCTATGAAGGGCGTTATGAGATTTGCGAAGAAAGGGAAATTGAGTCTGAGATTTATTGGTCCTTTTGAGGTACTGCAACGTGTTGGGAGGTTTCTTATGAGCTTGCCTTACCTCCCAGCTTGGTAGGAGTTCATCTGGTATTTTATATTTCGATGCTCCGGAAGTATTAAGATGATCCGTCACATGTGGTGGATTTCAGTTCAGTCCAATTGGACAAGGATTTATCTTATGTTGAGTAGACAATGGTTATATTGGATATGCAGGTTCGAAAGCTAAGGTCAAAGAACATTGCATCAGTGAAGGTTCAGTGGCGGGGTCAGCCGGTCGATGAGGCGACTTGGGAGACCGAGTAGGATATGCGCAGTCATTACCCTCATTTTTTCACCACTTCATATATATATCTATGCTCGTTCGAGGATGAACGAATGTTTTAAGAAGGGGAGGATGTAACGACCCCGCCGGTCATTTTGTGAATTAATGCCCTAATCCCCTATTAACTGCATTCCCCATGTTTGTTTCTACTAATGTGAGTTGCCAAGAAGATCCATTTTGAGTTTCAAAGTGTTTTGAGACACTTAGTCCCTAAATGAGAGCTTAAGCTTTAGGCATGTTCGGATTGTATTTTGGAGATCCGTAGCTTATTTAGGCTTGAAATGCCGAAAGTTAAATTTTTTAAGTTTCCGGATCAATAGTGAAATTTTGATATCGGGGTTGGAATCTGATTTCGAGAGTTGGAATAACTCTGTAGCGTTGAATGTGACTTGTGTGCAAATTTTGGGGTCAATGGGACTTGGTTTGGTTGGTTTTGTCATCGGGTGTAGGATTCTTGAAATTTCAAGTTCGTTATGCTTGGATTGGAGGGTGATTTGTGGATTTAGCATTGTTTGATGTGACTTGACAGTTGGAATGAGTCTGTATGATGTTTTAGTATTAGTTGGTATGTTTGGTTGAGGTACCAGGGGCCTCGAGTGAGTTTCGGATGCTTAACGGAAGTTGGAATTGGACCTAGGTTATTTTTGAAGTTACTGCTTCTGGTATTTTTGCACTTGCAATGAGGAGCCCGCAAGTGCGGCTTGCAGATGCGAAGAAGTAGGTCGCAAGTGCGACTTGGGCACTAAAGGCCAGTGACCGCAGATGCAGTTATAGGACCGTAGAAGCGGACCCCATCTGCGGAGAAAAGAGTGCATGTACTGTTTATGCCCGTTTAATGAAATCTCGCATGTGTGAGTTCCCAGTAGCAGAAGCAGGACTGCAGGTGCAGCCCCATGACCGCAGAAGTAGAAATCGCTGGGCAGATATAGAAAATTCAAGGGTTTGATATTTCATAACACAAAAATCGAATTGGAGCTCGGTGGGAGACGATTTTTCGAGGGATTTTGAAGGAGAATCATTGGGTAATGAATTGTAACTCGATTTTGATCTTAGTAAAATAATCTATTGTTTTTTTCCTCTTCTAATTAAGGAATTTGGGGGG